>QEPC01009472.1:18686427-18708931 GCA_003113815.1 Sphenodon punctatus | reverse complement strand
CAACATGTATTTTTCATAAGTGTTCCTTACACATTTGCATAGGTGACAACCCTACTCCCACCCCCTTGCAAATTGCCTATAACATCCCTCCCCCAGGTTCTCTTGTTTTCCACTCCCCACCCCGAAGAGCAGTATGATTCCTCCCCTCCCCAAATCCCAGCATTTGAAGACATGCATGAATAGAATGCCACAAACAAATCTCCAACCCCAAGGATGCCTCAGTGTTCAAAAATCATGAACTGGGCCCTAAAAATCATGAAACTTAAATAAAAAGAACCCAAATGTTTCTAGACTTGGTACTCTCCCATTTGTGAGAATGGGAGGAGCCACTGTAAGACAAACAGAAGGTTGCTGCCTTGTAAGCAAGGTTCTTCGAGATGGCTTTGAACATTCTCAAAAATGCCCACCTTTGGAAGGAACTTTTGGGTATCTATGAGTGGAAAGGAGGTGTTTTATATACTGGGGTGGGGGCTCGAGACTGTCACGGGGTGATTTTTCAAACTAGTGAGCTTGATATATGCTGGTAGAGAAGGGTGCACAAGCACAAACCCATTTGTGAGAATGTTCGGAGCCATCTCGCTGAACCTTCTTTACAAGGCATCAACCTTCTGTTGCAAGGCACAGCTGGCCCGGCAGGGGTTTTTTGTTTTAAAAAAAGCTTCGGCGCAGCCTGCAAGGAGTCAGGGAGGGAGCGCGCAGTGGAAGAACGGCTTTGCACAGTAAGTGTAGGGGGGACTTCTCAGGCTGTGGGGAGAACGTCAGCCAGCAGAGGAGCGGGGAGAAGCCTAGCCCAGCCGAGCCGAGCTGAGCCGAGCCGCAACTTTGAGGTGTTTTTTTGGTTTGTTTGTTTTTAAATGGGACAGGCGGCCGCGCAGCGCCACAGCGGGCTTAGCTGCCATAGGGATGGGCCCCCAGCCACGGTGGGCCCCGGGACGAATGTCCTGCCTGTTCCTATGGTAGCTACGCCCTTGATCCTCTGGAATTAAAAGGTCTGTGGAATGGCAGTGGCTTCTGTTTTTAGGGCCCTTTCTGGAGCTGGGGTGTCTGGTTTGTGGAGTTCTGTAGCAAAGGAGTGGGGTTTCCCTAAGCGAAGGTCCGTCAAAATGGGTTCCCTGGGCCAGCGTTGGCCTCCCTCAGCAAAGATGATGGTGCCACCTTGGTTCCCAGTAAGTCCTCTCCTTAGAGTGTCAGAAACCCCGCCAGGAAGGAAGTTGTAACAGAGGGCAAAGACTGGAGCAGTGCTCCACCCCTGCCCACTCTGAAAACTTCTTTCTTGGAAGAAATCCTTTGCAAGCAGCCCAAATGCCACTAAACAATTTTCAGAGGAGGCAGAGGAGGCCCTGCTCCCTCCCCCACCCACTCCGAAAGTTTCTTGTGGTCAAGCCACTTGCAAAGGGGTTCACTAGAGTCCAGAACCCAGACTCAATGAAATCCCCTCTCTCCCTGGTAGCCATGCCCCTGACATAGTTATAACAGGGGCAGACCGTGCAGCTGCATTGGGTCTTGGGGGGGAGGGGGGGGCGGACATTCTCCCTGTTGCATCTCTGTCCCCTGCCACTGGGAGAGGCAGAAGGACATTTCATCTTCTGAACCAGGGGACTCATTCTCGCCTCTGTGTGGCATTCTGGGGCAACTGTTTTGTGTAAATTGGAGGGTGGCTGTTTTATGGATTTCTATGGACCTGGGACATTCTGACACAGGGACATTCGGCAGCTCCACTCTGCACAGGCAGGCGGCCTCATTGTATATGGATTTGCAGGAGGTGAAAAGTGAGGTACGGAGAAAGCTCCTGGGCTTAATTGTGTGTGTGCAGGAGGGGGGTTGCCAAGGATCATCCCGGCAATTAAATTCAAGAGGGAAGGGGAGTGTCCCCTGAAGGAATGTGCACCCCAAAATATGAAAGACCAGAAAATGGCCATCATTGGCCATTTGTGAGCTGAAAACAAAAGCCTGGATGGTTTATTAGGCTTTCGTTAATGACCTTGCTGCCCCACCTCCTGCACTGGTCAGGTCATTGTATAGATTAAATCACAAGAACTCCTGTTTGATATTCAGTTGTAGAGAGGCAGGGGGGTCCAGTGGCTACGGGGGGTGGAGCACAGGATCGGGGCCAATATGTAATCAGTGGTGACGAGCATGGCATACAAACTATTGCTAGACTGGAACAATGCAGGAGTCAGGAAGAAGGTGCGTCTGAGATGCCCTTCCCCAGGGCCCAGACCATTAGAGCTAACACCTGCTAGAGCAGGAGACTACATCCTGTTCATCTGGAAGCTCCAGCCATGAATCCAGTGGAGTAGAGTTTGGAGGGTTGCACATAGGGGCCTCCTTGGCATGAACGGAAGCAACGGGGGAGGGTTTGTGGTAAAGATGGCTTCCACGGGCCCTAGCAGGTGGAATAATGCACCTGTCTGGGAGGATTGGGGGAATGTGCTGTTTGGAGGCCAGTGACTGGAACAGATACGAATCACTCCATTGCCAGGTGGGAGAGCATGAGGCTAGCCTGTCCCACAGCCATAGTGAGGCTGAGAGGATTCCAGTCCCACGTCTGATAGCATTAGGGAGCAGATGCTTGGCTGCACGCACATCTGTGCTGTTCCTTAAAGCTCTCCCAGCTATTTCAACTGGGATGTTCCATGCACTGAATGCGACCCCTGGCAGCAGTCCTCAGCTCGGTACACTGCTTCCCCTACTAAAGAGGTGGAGGTCATTTCAGTTCTTTTTTTCCTCAGCCAAAGCTGCATTGAGGCGTCTGAGATCTTAGTACGGCCGCTTGTAGACGATCAGGTCACAGTTGCATGACCCGCTCATGCGATTTTTCAAAATCTCTCAAGGCGGGATTAGACGTGATACTTTATGCATTGACTCCCATGCCCCTCCCACTTGACTCCCATGCCCCTCTCTCTTCCCGCCCTGCCTTCTCCCACAACCCCCATCCTTGGCTCACCCCTAGTATCCACCACCTCCGTTCTTGCACTCGTGCTGCTGAACGACTCTGGCGCAAATCCCATTCTCACGCTGACTTCCTTCACTTCAAATTCTGTCTCTCCACCCTTACTTCTGCTATCTCCCTTGCTAGACAACACTACTATGCCTCCCGCATTGAGTCCTGTTCTCGGGACCCTCGCCGCCTGTTCTCTACCTTTGACTCCCTCCTCAAGCCTCCCTGTCCTCCCCCTCCTTCTTCCCTTTCTGCTCAGGATCTTGCCTCCTTCTTCACCTCCAAGATAGACAAGATCCGCCTCGACATCGCTTCCCACTCCTCTCTTCCCACTCCCACCCCTCTCCCTCCTCCCCCTCCTTCTCTCATGTCCTCCTTCTCCCCTGCCTCCCTTAAGGAAATCTCCTCTCTGCTCTCCTCCTCCAACCCTTCCACTTGCCCCCTTGATCCCATTCCTTCCCGCCTCCTCACCTCCATTACTCCCACTGTCGCCCCTTCCTTCCTGCACATCATCAACCTCTCCCTCTCTACTGGCTCTTTCCCTTCTGCCTTCAAACATGCCACAGTCTCTCCTATTCTCAAAAAGTCCACTCTTGACCCCTCTGACCCTTCTAGCTATCGTCCTGTCTCACTCCTTCCTTTTGCTTCCAAGCTGCTTGAACGTGTTGTCTACTCCCGCTGCCTTGACTTCCTATCCTCCAACTCCTCCCTTGACCCCCTCCAATCTGGCTTCCGCCCCCTTCATTCTACTGAAACTGCTCTCGCTAAGATCACCAATGATCTTCTGGTGGCTAAATCTAAACGTCTCTATTCCATTCTTGTCCTCCTTGATCTCTCTGCTGCCTTCGATACTGTTGACCACTCACTCTTGCTGGATTCCCTTCACTCCCTTGGCTTTTGTGGCTCTGTCCATAACTGGTTCTCCTCCTACCTCTCTGACCGCTCCTTTAATGTGTCTCTCTCCAACTCCACCTCCTCCTCCTTCCCCCTCTCAGTTGGTGTTCCTCAAGGCTCTGTTCTTGGCCCTCTCCTCTTCTCGATCTATACCTCATCCTTAGGCAAACTCATTGCCTCCCATGGCTTCCAATACCACCTCTATGCTGATGACACTCAACTCTATCTCTCTACTCCCTCTCTCTCTCCCTCTGTTCAAGCTCGTCTCATCAACTGTCTCTCTGACATCTCTACCTGGATGTCTCAACGTCAACTCAAACTCAACATGGCTAAAACTGAACTCCTTATCTTCCCCCCTCATCCTTCCTCTCCTTCCTCACTGTCAATAACTATTGATGGAGTCACCATCCTGCCTGTCCCCCAAGCCCGTAGCCTAGGCTTCATCTTTGACTCAGCCCTTTCTTTTAAACCCTACATTGACTCTGTTGCTAAATCCTGTCGCTTCTCCCTCCATAACATTGCTAAGATTCGCCCTTTTCTCTCTGTCTCGTCTGCCAAAACTCTTGTTCATGCTCTGGTCATCTCTCGCCTCGATTACTGTAACCTCCTTCTCACTGGCCTTCCCCGGTCTCACCTTTCTCCCCTCATCTCTGTCCAAAACTCTGCTGCCAGGGTCATCTACCTCGCCAGTCGCTTCGACCATGTGCAGCCCCTCCTCTCTTCGCTTCACTGGCTTCCCCTTCCTGAACGAATCCTGCACAAGCTCCTAGTCTTCACCTATAAAGCTCTTCACAACCTTGCTCCCCCCTACCTCTCTGCACTTATCGCCCTCCATACTCCAGCCCGTGCACTTCGCTCCTCCTCTGTCCCTTCTCTCACCCTTCCACGCCTTCCCTGCTCCCCTAAGCGCCTTCGTCCCTTCTCACTTGCTGCCCCCCATGCCTGGAACTCCCTCCCTGTCCACATCCGCCTTGCCCCCTCCCTTCATACCTTCAAATCTCTCCTTAAAACTCACCTCTTTCGCTCTGCTCTGTCTGACTCTTTATCCTGCTGAGCCACTATTCCTATACCTACGATCGGTTTACCCTTATCCTTGCCACATGGACCTGCCTGCTGTCATTCTCATCGTAACCAAGCCAAGTACGTGCACCTGAGACCTCGCATCTTCATGAATGTTAGACCCCTTGTCTCTCCCTCTGTTCCCCTTACTATGTCTCTCCCCCAACTCCTGTCTCTCAGATTGTAAGCCGTAGGGGCAGGGACCGTGTCTATTTTATTACTTTGTAAAGTGCCAGGTACACTGCTTGCGCTATATGAATGTTTGTTAATAATAATAATAATAATAATGTGTTCAAGGCGGTCAAGCGTTGTTTAAAGACCACGAACTAAAAACCTCACACATGGAGGTATTAATTTGTGGTCGTTAAACAATGTGCGACCACCTTGAACGCACATGAACGCGTGATGCATCACGTCTAAATTCCATCTCGTGGGATTTTGAAAAATCGTGTGAGCGACCTGCTCGTCTAAAAGTAGCCTAAGTCGCAACTTAGAATAAGAGCACAGACAGGCATCAGGTTGAAAGGGGCAATGACATTAGTATTGATTTATTGATTTACTTATTTAAATTTATAGCTCACTCTCTTCAAAGGCTCCGGGCAGGTAACAAAACACAAAAAGAATAAAACCGATTAAAAACCCAAACTGTATATAAAAATCCCACTGACAACAACATCCGAGACCCTATCCCCACCTGCCATGGGCATGGCCAAATAAACAGGTCTTGCATTGCGATATTTAGGTGTTTCATTTTTGGTGTCGTTGTGCATCAGTATGGTGCCATAGTGATGTACAATGGTGCTATTGCACTCACAGTAATAGGCTGTGGGTGTAACATCGGAATAATTGATGATACATTACACATGAGCCCTGTCCCCATGACTCTGGAAAGGCAGGGGAAGGGAATTTGTGGAGGATGCATCCACTGAGTCTCCCACTATAATTGCATCCATGGTAAAGTGGGGGTGGGCAAACTGTGACTCAGGAATCACATGCAACTGTTGGCAACTGTGGCCCTGGGCAATGCTAGTCCTAGGACCCGTGTTGCCTTAGTGGTCCTGTGTCTTAATTTATTGCAGCCAGAACTGCAGAGCACCAGCTCCAACAGTCAATCATGAAGTAGGAGAGGCTCAGACTGGGGGATGTTTTAAAGAGATGCATGTGTCTTGTGTCTCTCGGCCACTCTGGTACCCTTCTCTTGGGGTTGGGAAGTTTTGCCCGCCCCTGTAATAGCACAATGAAGACCTTTGCATGTGCCATAATGTTGCACAATAGTATCAAAGCGGAGCAAAGGAAGTACCAAAAACTAAATCCTGAAATAACAAAGTAAGGGGGAAATATCAGCAACCTGGGAAACAAAACAACGACTATGCAATTATCGCATGACTGGCAAAGATTTATTTGACTGTGTAACTGAATATACAAATAAACCTCACCAATACCTATCCCCTCATGCATTGCAGCTTTAACTGGAAGCTTGGAACTTATTGCAGGAGGTCATTCTGGAAATGTTATATTTTGTTTAAATGTCAGTACTTTTAAATAGGATCAGATTTTAAGGCAGTGGGCTGGATGGAACCCTGATCTGGGCTGGATTTGGCCTGTAGGCTGCTAGTTGGACTGCCATGGACTAGAACACTCTCTACTAAGGCCTTTTTCTCCCATGTCGATGTTCCCCCTGTGTCTCAATGGTTACTGAATGACTGGATTTGAGGTGTGGGTTACCTGTTGTGTTTACACATTGCAATGGCTTATGCTAGCAATTCACGTAGGTTGTAGCTCCAGTTTAACAGGTGCCCTACCTGTGCTGGAGGCTTTACACCAGCAACCGACAGCAGGTTCGAGCTGGTACCTGCTTGAAAAACAAAATCTGTAAAAGGATCCTGAGTCTCCTGGCCCAGTTCTATTGACAATACTCAGGCAAGAGGGTTAAGAGGTTGATGTGCGATGGCAGCATTATGTTTGGGAAGAATGAATCACTTCACCCTGCCCCTTTCTCATGTCACCATGTCGCTTTCTGAACATGTGTCATCACGGTGCTTGGAAAGGCAATATGGTCATGCCAGAAAGGGGGTGGGGGCTGCTTTAACCCCTCCCCTTTCTGACGTGATCATGCCCCCTTTCTTCATTGTCATGATGCTCGGAAGGGGTGGGGGAGCAAGGGGGTGCAAGCCCTCCCCCCCAGCACTCATGGGAAGGTTATACTGTGCTTTCACCAGTCTGAGTGTAAGGCATTGCTATTATTTTCCAAGCTAGTGAGTACTAGACACTGCTAAATAGACCGCTCTAGGCATAGTCTCCACGTCTGCAGGTTTCAGACTGGCTCACGCTCACCTCTGCTGTCTAAAGTCAGATTAAGTCCCTGGCTAGACTATTCTATCCACTTCCCTTCTCCTACAATGGAGTTTCCCCCTTCAGCCACCTTTTCCTTCCCTCACTGATTGATTGATTGGCATGGGCAGCCTAATAAGGGATAATAGCACATATGACAAACTAAACAACCATCTAATGAATTGATTGACGTCCTAAGTATTTGACTTGATACACAACCCCGATAGCAGATAATGGTAATGAGGAAGAAATTAAAATGTAGCTCAATGGGTAATGAATACAGCATGTGTCTTGTTTTAACACAAGCCAGATGCAGTCTTTGGAACTAGGCGACAGTAGAAATTTCTAAATTATGTAGCATGCCCCCTTGCTCCCTATCCCAAGGGAAGAGGGAGTTTGGATGGTTTTTATCTATCTATCTATCTATCTATCTATCTATCTATCTATCTACATATCTATCTACAAAATTATTTTGTAGAGATCCATATGCAATGTAAATTGCTTTTGGTTTTGCAATTTTCAGGTTGTTGTGATGAGTATTTTTTCTCTCTTTTTTTTTTTTAAAAAAAAACCTAAACAGCAAAAAAAACCACCATGCCATTTGAATCATAATAGCTACAAATTTACTTCCCTGAATAAATGAAGAGGCTAAGGCCGTTTTCAGATGAGCGCGGCAGCGCCCGCGCTTGTTTCTTAAAAAAGCCGGCAGCCCGTTCTACACGAGACGCTGCCGCCGAATACGCGCATGCGCGGCCGACGCGCATCCATTTCCGGGCGCGAACTGACCGGGTCGGCGATCGAGGCTGGTCATACGCGGCCGGAAATGGATGCGCGTCGGCCGCACATGCGCGTATTCGGCGGCAGCGTCTCGTGTGGAACGGGCTGCCGGCTTTTTGGAAAACAAGCGCGGGCGCCGCCGCGCTCGTCTGAAAACGGCCTTATTTATCAAATATGTACAAGACGTCTGCCGCATTGTTAACGCAGAGAGAGAGAGAGATTTGAGTAGGCAGAGGCAATTGAGAAAGTTTACACATTGGCTTTTATCTCCCGAGACCTTCGCTTGCCTGGCATGACTCCACCCCCCACCCACCCCCTCCCCCAGCAAAGTCTAGTTTCCAAGTCACTTTGCTGGCTTTCTTTCCTTTGGAACATGACTCGCTGACAAAAATCATGCTGTCAGGAAGGATGCAGATATGAAATAGCCAGGCAAAGGGAGGGGGATTTGTTGGCATCTTGATAAAACATTACAACGCTAGTCCATGTAGACGCAAGTTGAATCTCACCACTTGCGTCTACATGGACTAGTGTTGTAATGTTTTACATGTCCTTCATCCCGGTTTAGGTTAACCAGTGCATCTCCCCACATAAACCCTTCTATTCTTGCCTGTATGCTTATTGCTTACCCTCCAACGTTGGTAAACTTCATGCCACCCCTAATTTGCAGACATTTGCATGGACTTCTAAAAATTTGTCCTAGCCCACTGACTAACTCTGGGGCTGAGTTTGAAAAAAAAAAAAAAAAAGGACGTTTGTGTGAGAGGCTCTGCATATATGTATGTTTGTACATGCAGGACTGGTGCTTTGAGACATCTCAGTCTATTAAGAAGTCAAAATTCTCAGATGTGTGAATTGACTTTGGCTCTCAAATTTTAGTTTTAAAATCGCTCAAAGGATCATGGGTGGAAGCAGCTAAAGAATCATCTCTCTCAAACACACTCACACACCTCCTACCTTTTTTTTAAGTCTTCATCTTCCTCCCAGACACACAACTCCCTCCTGCCTGGGTGCTGTTACCTTTCTTTGTTCTTTGATAGCAGTGCTAATCCCAAGCTCATTAAAGTACCTGTTGGGTACTTTTCCGAACTGATGAGAATGGCACTGTCGGAGAAAGGATTCTGGGCTTGAAGGACTAGTGGTCTGACTGACTATGTCACTTTTTATCTTCGTACAGAGTGGATTGATCTGAGAAAGGGACCCCCCACCTCCTTTCAGTATCCCCACAGAGCCCACTTAGCAAGGGGAGAGCAAGCTGGGTATACTCTCACAGGGGTCGGCAAGTTTTATTTAGTGGTGAGGCCAAGATAGTGAGTGCCCAGGCTGCTGTGGTTTTTGGCATCCCATTTGGAGTTCTTTGTGCAGAATATTTGGAGCAGAGGGTCTCAAACAGTGCCTGATCCAGGGAAATTGGAGCCTGGTGCAAAATGGCCATGTAGGCCGCCATCCGGCATAGGGACATTTGACAGACAGACATGGATGCAACCAGCAGAAAAATAAAATGCTGCTATAGTTCATTTCTGAAATTGAATTAAACATAACATCCGTTTTGGGTGCTGGCCCATGTATTATGCATGTGCTCCTAGTCCATTCACAGCCTCCATGTCAAAAGCCTGACAGAAAAGCCAAGTTTTACATTGACACCTGAAGGAGAGAGATCCAGGGACGGACGGACGTCTGCCAGGAGGGAGTTCCACAAATGGGGTACCACAGCTGAGCAGTCCCTCTCCAATGTGGACCCCCGGTGAACCCAGGGGACCTCCAGCAGGGTGCTGCCAGTTGACCGCAGAGGCCGCTCCAGGACTCGGAGGGTGAGGCGGTCCCATAGGTAGGCTGGGCCTAGGCCATGTAGGGCTTTATAGGTAACCACCAACCCCTTGAATCAGGCCCAGAAGGCTATAGGCAGTCAGTGGAAGTGCACTAAACGGAGCACGGGTGTTATGTGCTCCTGGTGACCTGTCCCCATAAGGAGACAGGTCGCTGCATTCTGCACCAGCTGTAGCCTAGAGCAGGTCACAGCAATCCAGCCTTGAGGTGACGAAGGCGTGGATGATGGTGGCAACATCACAGTCTGACTGTCACATCAGGCTTACGTGGCAGAACGTGCTCTTCACCACAACCACCACTTGGACATCCAGCTGGAGGGAGCTGTGAGTTGAGGAACATGCCCAGACTGTGAACTTGAGGAACCAAGTCAGGACGCACCCCATCAATGATAGGGGCCTCCACTCCCTCTGCCCTCGCCAGCAGCATCACCGCCATCTTGTCAAGATTCAGCTTCAGGCAGCTCACCCTCATCCACTCCCCCACAGCTGCCAATCACCGAGTAAAGAAGGGGTCTGCTGGGCCTGGGTCCGCTGAAAACGAGAGGTAACGTTGGGTGTTACCAGCTTACTGATGACACCGCACCCCAAACCATCTCACGACCTCGCCCAAGGGCTGCATATATACAATGAACAGGAGAAGGGACAGAATAGAACCCCACCCTGTTGAGGAAGGACCAGTGCCTTCCATAAGCCACGGCTCCCTACATTCAAGGCTCGGTATGCCTGTATTTTATGGCGGTTTTGTTCATGCGGTCATTTCAGTTTTATTTGTGGATGTTATGCACCAAGGAGCCCTGTGTGTCCGCACAGTCTACACTTGCAGATTTGGCCCTGGCCCCAAACTGCAGGACAGGAGGTCGTAGACTGTCCATGGCTGGCGGTTTTCCAAAAGAGGCTGGGCAAGCCGTCAGTCAGGGAAGTTGTAGCTGCTGTAGTCATCTTACATCAAAACAGAGGGTTGGTCTAGATGACCCTAGATTCTCTTCTATCGCTATAACCCTATATGCAGTGCTTAATTTGTAAAAATAATAATAATAATAATAGCCATTAGCCAGGGCTCAAACCTACCCCATGCCCCTTGCCTCAGAGCTTGTATTATCACTCAGCCAAGCCCCCATTTCTAGCTAGCACCCCAACTACCAGGCCACTCTGCCTCTCTACAGATGAATGTAAGATGAGAGTTCTTGTGATTGAATCTATATGCACAGAGGGCGGGGCAGAAAAGCCATTCATGAAAGTCAAATAGACTATCCAGATTTTTTTCTGGCTTTTGTTTCCAACCTCGAAATGGCCAATAGCAGCCTTTTTTCTGGTTTGTCACAGTTTAGGGTGCACATTTCAACTGGGAACTTTTCCCGGGGCTCAGCCCCACCCCCCAGTGAATTTAATTACCAGGGCTGAGCCCTGGCAAGCCCCTACCCCCAAATTAAGCCCTGCCTCTATGGCAGGGGTGTGGAGAACCTTTTCCTCCCAGGGACTACTTTGAAAATTAGTACAAGCTTTGGGGGCCACATTAGAAGTTGGAAGCATGACTGTGTTCAGGACGAGGGTCCAGATCATGGGTCTGTGACGTGGATCTGCCCCCTCTCCTTGTGTGCCCATGCCCTCATCTCTGCTGCCTTATCCTGAGTTCAGTCTTTCAGTGCTTGGGGGTAGGAACTGGATCCATGGGCCAGATCCAGGAACTGGAAAGGGGGCCACATAAAAACTGGCTGTGGGTTGCATTTGGCCCTCAGGCCTGAAGTTTAGGGATGTGCGAACAGAACTGAGTTCGGAAATTTGGTTCGGTTCAAAAATCAAGTTTGGTTCGAAAGTTCGGTTCGGTCGACTGAACTATTCAGGTTCGGTCAATTTCCGAACTTCCGAACCGAGTTCGTATGTTCAAAACCGGGTTATTTGGCCTTCTGAACTGGTTCGGATTTGACCGAACGGTTCGGTCAAATTCAAGTTTGGTTCGAAAGTTCGGTTCGGTTGACCGAACTATTCGAGTTTGGTCTGAACTCCGAACTTTCAAACCGCGTTCGCACATGCCTACTGAAGTTCCCCATCTCTGCTCTATGGAGTTGTCCTCCCCTGTGGAGGTAACATCCCTACTGAGGTTTGTTCTACTTTGCTTGCTGTTCTTGTTGTCTGGGGCTTGAGGATTGTATTTAAGTCTGACAAGGGAAGCGGGGAGCAGAGAGGTCGTGCAGGCAGAAAGTTTGAAAACCATTGAGTTACGGTGGGGGGGGGGGGACAAACAAACCATCTCTCTGCTTCTAAACTGCTGGTAGATTCACAACCATTGAAAGCAAATGTCTTTGCCGCCCCACAGTAGTATTTGCTAGAACAGGATCATGCTTCTAGAACTAGAAGCACTTGACCAGTGTCCACGTAAAGGTCCCCATTGTATTGCTGGGACTATTTGGTTTGGAGCACAGGGACTATCTGCTATTAAACAGGACTATTCCAGCCACAGGTGCCCTTTCAAGAGAGTGCCTCTCTGCTCTTCTGCACCGGGGACAACCCCGCTCCTCCCCATGACCCCCCAATGTCATGGAGACCAGAATAAGCAATCTTAGCAAGGTGCAGGCATTTCAATTAACTGGCAAGACAGCCAGCATTTCAACACCTGTACATCTCTCTTCCTTTCTCTTCCTTGCAGCCGCGATGCATTGTATTATAAATAACAATAAGCCGGTGCAGTCAAAGGCTGTAATTGAATCTCTTCGTTTTGCTGACACTGGCAAAAAACCCCTTGAGTGAATTACAGCCTGTGTATATAATTTGGGTGACACAGAGAGGTAGCTCACTTTGTATAATTAAAGTGTATGCGTTCCCTCCTGGTGTCAGTGCCCTCGGAGCACCGGAGCTCCCAGAAGTTGCTTTGATGGCATCATCATGGGAAAGTTTTGCTGGAGAGGCTGGAATAGAGAAGGGGAGATAACATCTGACCGGGGAAGAGAGGGGGCTTTCCTCTCACCTCACTTTGTCAGTGTTAGGGTATGGGTTGGGGATACCACAGGAGACCGTGGAATTGGCACTAACCTCGCTAGGTTTTCCCTCCTTCCCCCCGAAACTTTGCCCAGAGGGAGGCTCACACAGAGTCTGAAGAAAGAGTCCCCTCAGGTTAACGGGTGGCCAAACTCTTACAAGAGTAGGGGCCGTTTCATCATAGGGTTTCGATCAGCGGGATGTGGGAGCAAGCCTCTGGTTCCCTATGCAGGGTGAACAATCCCCTGTCCCTTTCACAACCCCCCCCCCACGTACACACAGTGCTCTTGAAATGGGAAGTGCTACCTGGAATAAGTGCAGGGCGGGGCAGAGGCCCGGCAATGGGGACGGATGGGGAACAGTGACTCACACGGGGATGTAGGGGAGGACACTGGTTGAGAGCAGGGGAGACCCCCATGTGCACCACGCTCCCGTCCCCCACACAATACGCCCGCCTCCCTAACCTTACCTCCTCCCACCCCACGCCCTCGTTCTCTGGTAATCACTCACCACACTCGCTCTCCTAACACACACCTTTCACTCTCCAACCACTCCTTCGCCTTGGTTTCACACGCTTCTCCTACGATCTCTCCAGGGGCCAGCCTCACAGCAAACTGATCGCCGGCAAGGTTTGTCCCGCACTTCCGAGTTTAAATGGATCTGGCCCCGCCTCTCTGACGCTGGGCCTGCAGGCGTGCGGAGCGCCGTGCCGAGGTTGTTGGCTCCGCCCCCGACGTTGTCGGCTCTTCTGCGTCCTCGCCGCCAGCTCGCAAGTCTGTTTCGGATGGGAGAGGGGCCTCTGGAACGAGCGAGGTTATTCCGATGGGTCCTGGTCCTGCCTGCTCTTGGGACTGAGGGCTCAAGGCGTTCTGCCTAACGCGTTCAGGGTTTTCTGCGGCTGGGTTTCTCGGGGAGCGGGGCCTCATGCGCCGAGGAAGGGCCCTAGCCCTGACAGTCAGTCAACAGGTGGAGTTAGCTGAGGGCACCGGTAGAACTATGCTGGGGGTGGGGAGGTCGGAGCGGTGGACAGGAAAGCTGCTTCATCCCAGTCCTTTTTGATGTAACCATGCTCCATCTCTGAGCATCCCCCTAGGCCAAGCCGCAACCCCTCAGCCTGCCCCCTCAGGTATAAGCCCCTCCTCCTCACCTGGGCAGGCTGGTTCCTGCCCCTCATTAACTTGCCCAGATTTGCAGCCTCTCACACATACTCTGGCTCACTGACTGCATTACTTTCCCAATGTTTGGAGGCTGTGGCAGATTGGATGTGGCAGAACAGACTGAAGCTCAATCCTGATAAGATGGAGGTGATGGTGGTGGGTAGGGCGAGGGACGTACTGGCTCCCCTGGTAGGGAGAGTCCGCCCTCCTGTAGCCCAGCAGGTTCGGAGTCTGGGGGTGGGTGGGTGTTGGACTCGGGGCTCCCGCTGGATCAGCAGGTAGAGATGGTGGCTAAGGCTGCCTTCCGCCAGCTGTATCTGGCACGGAGGCTGCGTCCATAAATTTCCAGGCCCGACCTGGCCACCCTCATTCATGCCTTCATCACCTCAAGGCTAGACTACTGCAACACACTCTACGTGGGGCTTCCCTTGTTTCTGGTTCGGAGGCTGCAGCTGGTGCAGGATGCGGCGGCCCGTCTCCTTATGGGGACGGGAAGGCAAGAGCACATAACACCTGTGCTCCGTACTCTGCACTGGCTGCCTATAGCGTACCGAGCCCGATTCAAGGTGCTAGTGTTGATCTATAAAGCCCTACACGGTCTGGGCCCCTCATACCTTGGGGACCGCCTCACTCTCCGTGCCTCAGAGCGATCCCTGCGGCCCACCGGGGGCACCTTTTTGGAGGTCCCCCGTGTAAAGTGGGGGGGGCCACAATGGAGAGGGTGTTCTTGGTGGCCAGGTCTGTTGATGTTTCGGCGAGCCTGCAAGACCTGGCTGTTTGCCCAGGCCTTCGGAGGGGAGGGTGGGGGAGGGTGGGATTTTTGAAGAGTTTTTATGTTGAGGGGGGTTGTATTTTTAAAACATTTTTAAAATGATTTTTGTGTGTTTTTATGCTGTAAGCCGCCCCGAGATGCCGTAGGCATGAGGGGGCGGCTAACAAATATTTATAAATAAATGAAATAAATAAATAAATATACACAGACACTTTGCCAGGGTGGTACCCCTCATGCGCCCCCCCATATCCCCTAGCCCATCTCCTGTTCCATCCCCGACCTTGCCCAGTGCGAGGGCCATCCAGCTGCGTCCCCTTACATCTTGTAGCAGAGGCACTGCTGCGGCCTGACTGGAGGCTCCCAGCTCTTGTGACAGCTGGCGATGGCCAGCTCTAGCCTGCTGCCATTGTCCAGAAGCAGGACTACGCTTACAAACGTCAGGACTGTGAGATGTCCTGGAGAAAGGAGGGAGGTCTCATCCCTGAAGCGGGGCTGTTGGGAGGTATGCCTAAACAGTAGGCATTTTTACACATGATTTAAAGTGCTGGTCTTTCAATCTTTTGGGTTTACAAGTCCACAAGTAAGTTCCGGATGCATTCTTCGCACACACACACTGCCCTGAGGCAGCCTAAAGTAGCCGCAGCTGTAGACGTGAGGGGCTGCCATGGAAACCAAGTGACCACAGCTGCCTGGAGCAAAGCAGTTTAAAAGGAGAACTTTTTACACACAAATGTTCTGGCAGAAGTTCTATGTAGAAGTTGAAAGAGACAGATGTTTAAGATCTGGGTGAGTGATTTAGACACATGGAAAGTTCAGGATGTAACAGCCAACATGCAGGAGAAATATGTGTGTAAAAACACCCACTGTGTAGGGCCTCGCCTTGCCATGGTCCTCTGGTGTCCCACCTCTGACTGCTGGGACTGGAAGTCAGTCCCACATTAATTTTCCACTCAGATCTCCTGATTTTGTGACAGTCCTGGAGATGATGTGTCAAAACCTGAAAATTTACCTTGATCCCTCTGAATCGATGCCGGCTTACATTCTTACACCCAGCATGTTCCGGTGACCTAGGAGTGTGTGTGTGTGTGTGTGTGTGTGTGAGAGAGAGAGTGTATTTAATGTAATAAATAAATAAATACATTAAATAATATAAACATAAATCAAAACCCATAAAAATATAAAATTCCTATTAAAAACAACTCCCCAGGCCCTATCCTCACCTGCTAAAGGTCTGGCCAATTGAAAAGGTCTTGCATTGCCTCTGGCTCAGACGTTGGTGAATCTCCTAGGGAAAGGAGTTCCATGGCTGTGGAGAAGCCACTGAGAACCTCTCTCTGTTATCCTCAGAATTCCTTGGATGTAGGCTCTTAGCAGCCAGTAACAGTCCTTAGCACCTTAGTAGCAAGTTGCACCTGAGCACCTGAACTTGAAAAAAGCCCCTTAATGATTTAAACCTCAGGAAATGCCGTTCCCTCCTGGCAAAGGAGACAAGGATCACCCCCAGGCAGCTGCAGAAGGAGGAGACTGAGTTGCAAGGAAGGAAAATGATGCCATGCAAGGAAGTCAATGGCAGAGCTGAGTGCTGAACCCAGGAGTTCAGGGTCCCAATCAATCCTCTTCTATTACTAGACTTCCTCCTCCTCAGTATAGCATTCCACATAGCCTTCTGTCTCTTATACCCATTATACCCTCGGATAAATCCATTGGCTGCAGTGAAGTTACTCCACAGGTATGGAGGTGGAATCATGCCCCTTCCCTCCACCAGCTACACTTCTAAGGTTTTACCTCCAACCCCAAGCCAGACTAAGAGCTGCTTAGCAGTGCACACCGTGATAAGCTTCCCGGAGCAGAGAGCCTAGCCAGACAGCTGCACAGCCCATGCACGTGGATGGCTAGAGGGTGGCAGGAAGCAGGGCGTGAACACTTTCAGCGGCCCGCTCCAGGATTGCAGTGACACAGGCACAAGCACCTTGGGCTCTGACACAGCAGCACAATGGCAAAAGGCTACGCACTTGTTTTGACAGCTTCTCCAAGCGCTTCTGCTAATGTAACGCGTGGGAAGAGAGAGGGAGGCAAGCGGATAAAAGTGCTCTCTCACTGCCAAACCTCTCCAGGCTTTTATTGTGAGGAGCAGGTACGTAGCTAGGCTGGCTTCTGTTTTGATCCTGCTGCCACTGCCATACTCAACTACAGCCTGAGGCCTAACTGACCTGCCCAGCCACACAGCACACTAGGACTACAGGTTCCTTTTACCGAAACCACCCC
Source organism: Sphenodon punctatus (assembly GCA_003113815.1). Lineage (NCBI taxonomy): Eukaryota > Metazoa > Chordata > Lepidosauria > Sphenodontia > Sphenodontidae > Sphenodon > Sphenodon punctatus. Next base: position 18,691,939 of record QEPC01009472.1, on the reverse strand, counting down.
ACCAGAACACAACACCCAAACTGCTTTCTCCCTGGGCTTTGGCTTCTTCATTTGTTCGAGGTAGGGGTGTGCAATGCATTTGCATTATTATGATAACGTAAAAGAAATGTTTGATTTTCTTTTTTGTTGTAATAACTAAAAAGAAAAATAATAACAATGAAAACAAAAATGAAAATTAATTTTTGTTTTTGAAATAATGAGAAAAAACTGAAAAACTTATTTCTGTCTATAACTTTTTTGTTTCTTATTCTATTATGGTACACCTTGAGAAGATTGTACCCCCAATGGAGTGTACCTATTTTAAAAGCATTTGAACGTGATTTTAAGAAAAGCTCCATACACATTTCTGGTTACAAATTCTTTATCTTCTATTCAATTTGCATTAATCCTGGGAATTTTATGTCACTCCATAAGATTACCAAACCTGCCATATATCAGAAAGTTTGGATAAAGGGTCCTAATGTTATAAGCCATTAACTTGAACACGCATTTCTGGCTGTAACATTTTTATATTCCATCCTGTTTCCAAGACATTTGGCAAGAATGTATCCCACACCTTCCCTGTCATCTCTGCCAAACTACAGGACAATTTGATAAAGGGACCCAATTTTATAAGCAATTGATGTTGTCCCCTTGAAGATCATTATTCAGATAAATAGCAACGCATGCAGTGTCAGTCAGAGGCAGTCTCCTGGCATGGCAGGGGGAGGGAGAATGTAGGAGGGAAGATGGGAATCAACCCAAGAGACTGACAGACATATTTACTGGCCAATTACTGCATGCTTCCAGCTTTACAGGCCCAATCAGTGGTGGTTTCGAGGCAGGCATAGGGGGCAGCCCTGAGGCGGGCATAGAAGGGACATAACTGGGACTTTGGGTATAGCATCCCAGCAATCATCAGACATGGTTTACATCAGGCATTTTTATACAGACCTTAAAGTCCTGGATTTTTCAATCGTCTGGGTTTACAAGTCCAGAAGTTAGTTCTGGATGCATTCTTCACACACACACTGCCTAAAGTAGCCTCAGCTGTAGATGTGACAGGCTGCCATGGAAACCAATTGACCACAACTGCCTGGAGTAAAGCAGTTTACCAGGAGAACTTTTTAAACGCACAAGTTCTGGGAGAAGTTCTACACAGAAGTTCAAAGATCCGGATGTTTAAGATCTGGGTGAGTGATTTAGACACACATAAAGTTCAGGATGTAACAGCAAACATGAAGGAGAAATGTGTGTGTAAAAACATACGGCTGTCCAATTATCATCACAATCACATCCTGCAGCACTGTGACAGAGGACATAAGAGAATCTCTATTGGCTCTTTCATAACCAGATGCTTCCAACTTCCCAGTAACAAGTGGGGGAAATAAGTTGGGATGGTCAGCACAGAATGAGGGCTATTTGGTTGACATTTCTGTTGGCCAATTGACATCACAAACAGAACTTATACCACAGTGGACATTTTTACACACACCTTAAAGTGCTGGTCTTTCAATTTTCTGGGTTTACACGTCCACAAATAAGTTCTGGATGCATTCTTCACACACACACTGCCCTGAGGCAGCCTAAAGTAGTCACAGATGTAGATGTGAGGGGCTGCCATGGAAACCAAGTGGCCGTGGCTGCCTGGAGCAAAGCAGTTTACTAGGAGAACTGTTTACACACAAAAGTTCTGGGAGAAGTTCTATGCAGAAGTTCAAGATCTGGGTGTTTAAGATCTGGGTGAGTGTTTTAGTGTTAAGAATGTTTAAGAGTGTTAAGAATGTTTAAGATCTGGGTGAGTGATTTAGACACACAGAAAGTTCAGGATGTAACAACAAACCTGCAGGAGAAATGTGTGTGTAAAACCACCCAGTAACACATTAGTGAATCTGGCATAGGCTCATTCTCTTCATATGCTGTGCAGGCTTATAAAATTGGGACCCTTTAGTACATCTTTCTAATATTTAGCAGAGATGTTCCTGAAGGTGCGAGATATATCCCTGCCAAATTTCATGTACTCTGGTTGGACTACAAAGATGTTACAGTCAGACATACATTTAAAAGTTAATTGCTTATACCACCAGGACTGTTTATCCAATCCTTCTGAAAGTTGGTAGAGATAGTAAAAAACGGGATGGGTATAAATCTGCCAATTGTCATCTATGTTATATGGGAGACAAAGAAGTTACAGTCCCGAATGTATATGCAGATTTCTGCAAAATAACACAATTCAACTGCTTATAAAATCGGATTCCTGTATCCAATCTTTTTAAACTTAGGTATACTTCATTCCTTTCATTGGAGGTACAAACCGTCCAAGTTTAATCCAAATAGAATGAAAAACAAAAAAGGTTACAGCTGGAAATATGTTTTCCATTGAAACCAATGGAAATCGAAAATGAAAGCAAAAACAAAAATGAAAGTTTGATCTTTAAGAAAACGAAAACAACAGATTTAAATAACGAAAACACAAAATTAAAACAAAAAATGACATGGGTCCCTGGTGCGCCCCTCTAGTCCGAGGACATGCCGCTGGATGCCTCCTAGGTAAATGACTACTGCAGCCTAAATGGGCCACAAGAGATGGCTTGGGCAGGGTGGAGGAAGGTGTTGTCAGTCTCTCACAAGAGGAGATGGAGTTAGGGACTTTCGTCAGAGCACTTCAGCGAAATCTTGGTCTGTATCTTCTCTCCTGTTCTGTATGTCTCAGGTTTTCTGACTAAAACGCTGCAGTCCAAGCCTTTGAAGCTTGAAGATCCCCTGTAAGAGTGGACAGAGCAAGAGAAACATATTCACACAAATTAACCATCCCCACCCCTTCGCTTATATTGGAGAAGGCAGCATATATAGCATTTAGAGCAGGGGGGGCAGGACTCCTGGGCTCAGTTTTATACTGACTAACAGTGTAACTTTGACCAAATAATTTACCCTCTTCAGTGCCTAGTCCCAAGGCAATAATGATAGGTCTGTACCAGTCTCACAGGGGGTTGGGAGGCAGAAGTCATTAGTGCAATAACAAGAAGCATTAGAGAAGTGGCCAGTAACACAGTCTTTGGGGCTGGCCCTTCAGACCTTTACAGGTCCATCCAGTGGCTAAAGGGTAAAATCTCATGGGAGGCAAATGAGCTAAAAGGGGCAGGGAGAAATCACTTAGAAGTAAAAAATATAGCAGATTTTTTAAAATTTGTAGCTATTATTTACATTTTTTGGTAGTCATTCAAATATTTCAATAAATATTTACACCTGTAACCAAAATTCATTTATTTGCATCTGCAGATGTTTGGGGTTTTTTTTCCGATCATTTCAGCTCAGCTATTTGGTTATTCACTCAAGTATCCAAAACAAAACATCCAAAATAACTGGCAAAACTAGGGGGGGAAACCAACCCAATAAAATGAAGCAAATATCCAAAATGAGGTAACAGAGTGGAAATGAAGAATGCTTTGTATCTATTTTGCTAGACCCAATTCAAAGCAGGTGAATATATTAGAGACAATATTCATAGTGTAAAAACAGTCTTGCACAGCTAGGGATGTGCGAACAGAATGCAGTTTGAATGTTCTGATGTTCGGTCATTCAATTCAAAACCCGAGTTTGGGTTCGGTTGTTCGGTTCGGCGGAGGTCGGTTTGGCCAAACTTGGCCGAACATTAGAAAATAGCGCTATCGATACCGATACCAATATCGACTTCAAAGATTTTTTTGGTATCGGTATCATTTGGCCCTGAAACAACCCCTGGTCTCCACCCCTAGTGCCAGGAAGTCTGCTCCTCAGCTGCCTCCCCCTTCTAGTCATGTTTTTCCCACCGAAAGTCACGTTTTTCCCGCCCCCAAACTCACCCGAACATGACCGAAATGTTTGGCCATTTTCGAGTTCAGTTCAGACATCCACACAGACCGAGTTCGGTCCGAACTCTGAACATCCGAACCACGTTCACACATCCCTATTGACAGCAGGTTGCTGTGGCCCACTTTGGCTTGGGCCATGGAGCATGCAGGCACCACCAGATGTTAGCCTGAGATTGCCCCAGACCTCAGAAAACTCCCAATGTCACAAGGTCTACCCACTCAGGCCCCAATGAGCCACAGCAGGCTAGCACATCTGTTTGGCCCAGGTTGGAGATGCTGTATATTAACTAGAGCTAAAAGGGGCCGCAGAGAATGTTTGTGGGTTGTTTTTGTTTTTCACAATTTTGTTTTTGGGTTGTTTTTGTTTTTCACAATTTTGAGCAGGATGCAGTCAATTGAATCGACATTTGTCACAGTGTTTGAAGAACTAATTTTTTTGCAATTTCGGTTACTCTGATTGTTATTGTTTGCTAATTTCTGGTTTCATTTGTTTCTGGATTTCCGTTTGTTATTGCCAGGAACAATAGGAATGGGTAAAACAAACTGGACACAGCTGAAATGAATGGATCAAATGAAATTAATGAAATGCACAAATGCCACGAAAAGATGAAAATGGGTAATTGAAGAAAGATCAGATGGAAAGTGGTCAATAACCAGTTCATTCATTTTAGGTTGGATTGTAGTTTCAATGAGTTTGCTCGTTTTGGCAGATACTCATATAAGTTTTTGCTTTGTACCAGAGTTCAGTAGGGATGGGCGAGCAGAACGCAGTTCGGATGTTCGGTCGTTCGGTTCGAAACCCGAGTTTGGGTTCAATGGTTTCGTTCATCCAAGTTCGGTTTGGCTGAACTTGGCCAAAAATTCAAAAATACCGAAACTGAAACGAAATTGAAACCGAAACCTAATTTTCAGCCCTGAAAATACATTTTTCCTGCCCCCGAACTCATCCGAACTCATCCAAACATGACTGAACTGTTCGGTCATTCGAGAGTTTGGTTCAGACGTTCGGTTCGGACATCCGAACAGACCAAGGTCGGTCCGAACTCCGAACATCCGAACCGCGTTTGCCCATCCCTAGAGTTCAGGTGGGAGAGTCGCTTTGTCCCACCCCTTTATACTGTTAGGTGGATTTACAGCTGTTTGAAGAACTGTTCCACAAAAGTGCTCATAAATGACCCCTCATCAATCTGGAGGGAGGTATCGAGTTGGGGTGCCCACTGCCTCTGGGCTTGGTCCTGGGCCCAGTACTGTTCAACATCTTTATTAATGATTTGGATGAAGGAGTGGAGGGGATGATTATCAAATTTGCAGATAACACAAAACAGGGAGGAATAGCTAACACCTTAGAAACAAGATTCAAAATTATCTTGACAAGATGGAAAGCTGGGCCAAAACAAAAAAAATGAAATTCAACAAAAATAAATGTGAAGTTTTGCTTGGCAGCAGTACATGTAAAAAGGAGCTTGGGGTTGTAGTTGATCACAAGCTGAATATGGATCAGCAGTGTGATGTAGCTGTTAAAAAGGGTAATGCAATTTCAGACTGCATTAACAGAAGCATAGTATTTGAGAACAAAGTAATAGTTTTCACTTGATTCTGCACTGGTCAGACCTCATCTGGAGTACTGTGTCCAGTTCTGAGCACCACATTTTAAGAAGTTCATTGAAAAATTGGAAGGGGTT
>QEPC01009472.1:18642473-18682838 GCA_003113815.1 Sphenodon punctatus | reverse complement strand
GAGTTCAGTTCAGACATCCACACAGACCGAGTTCGGTCCGAACTCTGAACATCCGAACCACGTTCACACATCCCTATTGACAGCAGGTTGCTGTGGCCCACTTTGGCTTGGGCCATGGAGCATGCAGGCACCACCAGATGTTAGCCTGAGATTGCCCCAGACCTCAGAAAACTCCCAATGTCACAAGGTCTACCCACTCAGGCCCCAATGAGCCACAGCAGGCTAGCACATCTGTTTGGCCCAGGTTGGAGATGCTGTATATTAACTAGAGCTAAAAGGGGCCGCAGAGAATGTTTGTGGGTTGTTTTTGTTTTTCACAATTTTGTTTTTGGGTTGTTTTTGTTTTTCACAATTTTGAGCAGGATGCAGTCAATTGAATCGACATTTGTCACAGTGTTTGAAGAACTAATTTTTTTGCAATTTCGGTTACTCTGATTGTTATTGTTTGCTAATTTCTGGTTTCATTTGTTTCTGGATTTCCGTTTGTTATTGCCAGGAACAATAGGAATGGGTAAAACAAACTGGACACAGCTGAAATGAATGGATCAAATGAAATTAATGAAATGCACAAATGCCACGAAAAGATGAAAATGGGTAATTGAAGAAAGATCAGATGGAAAGTGGTCAATAACCAGTTCATTCATTTTAGGTTGGATTGTAGTTTCAATGAGTTTGCTCGTTTTGGCAGATACTCATATAAGTTTTTGCTTTGTACCAGAGTTCAGTAGGGATGGGCGAGCAGAACGCAGTTCGGATGTTCGGTCGTTCGGTTCGAAACCCGAGTTTGGGTTCAATGGTTTCGTTCATCCAAGTTCGGTTTGGCTGAACTTGGCCAAAAATTCAAAAATACCGAAACTGAAACGAAATTGAAACCGAAACCTAATTTTCAGCCCTGAAAATACATTTTTCCTGCCCCCGAACTCATCCGAACTCATCCAAACATGACTGAACTGTTCGGTCATTCGAGAGTTTGGTTCAGACGTTCGGTTCGGACATCCGAACAGACCAAGGTCGGTCCGAACTCCGAACATCCGAACCGCGTTTGCCCATCCCTAGAGTTCAGGTGGGAGAGTCGCTTTGTCGCACCCCTTTATACTGTTAGGTGGATTTACAGCTGTTTGAAGAACTGTTCCACAAAAGTGCTCATAAATGACCCCTCATCAATCTGGAGGGAGGTATCGAGTTGGGGTGTCCACTGCCTCTGGGCTTGGTCCTGGGCCCAGTACTGTTCAACATCTTTATTAATGATTTGGATGAAGGAGTGGAGGGGATGATTATCAAATTTGCAGATAACACAAAACAGGGAGGAATAGCTAACACCTTAGAAGACAGAAACAAGATTCAAAATTATCTTGACAAGATGGAAAGCTGGGCCAAAACAAAAAAAATGAAATTCAACAAAAATAAATGTGAAGTTTTGCTTGGCAGCAGTACATGTAAAAAGGAGCTTGGGGTTGTAGTTGATCACAAGCTGAATATGGATCAGCAGTGTGATGTAGCTGTTAAAAAGGGTAATGCAATTTTAGGCTGCATTAACAGAAGCATAGTATTTGAGAACGAAGTAATAGTTTTCACTTGATTCTGCACTGGTCAGACCTCATCTGGAGTACTGTGTCCAGTTCTGAGCACCACATTTTAAGAAGTTCATTGAAAAATTGGAAGGGGTTCAGAGGAGAGCGAGGAAGATGGTCAGGGGTCTGGAAACCAAATCCTCTGGAAAGGTTGAAGGAGCTGGGTATGTTTAGCCTGGAGAAGAGAAGACTAAGGGGAGACATGATACCCATCTTCAATTATCTGAAGGGCTGTCGCATAGAAGATGGGGCAGAGCAGACTTGTTCGCTGTTGTGCCTGAGGGCAGGTCTAGAACCAACGGGCTCATATTACAAGGAAGCAGATTTCAGCTAAATCTTAGGAAGAACAGTCTAACGGTAAGAGCTGTTGGGCAGTGGAACGGACGCTGCCTAGGGTGGTGGTGGGCTCTCCTTCACTGGAGGGTTTCAAACAGAGGCTGGACGGCCATCCGTCAGGGATGCTGTAGCTGTGGATTTCCTGCACTGAGCAGGGGGCTGGACTACATGACCTCTGAGAGTACCCCAACTCTAATATTCTCTGATTCTCTGACCACGCCTCTTTCCCAGTGCCATGGCTTCACGATGCCTGGAAGGGGCAGGCCAGGCAGGAGGTGGGAGGAATTGCCCTCCTCTCCAAGCCCATGGTGGCTGGCAACCCTCGCTCTGAGCCAACAACGGGGCCAACATTTTACCTTACACCAGCCCCGTCCACTTTTGCATGATATAAACTTATAAAGGAAAATCTTCTCAGAGGAAGAATGAGTCAGGAAGAGCTTAGAGGCTTTTCCTAATCCAGGGCTCTGGGTGGTTTTCCAGTCCATAGTGCTGAGATCAGTACATTTACAAGTTTCCAGGTTGTTCGGTAAGAGGATAGGTTTTTGTGACCAGTCTAATACATGGGTCTTGAGGGGGAGGGATATTTGTGAAGATGGCTGTCCCCATAAAGGACAATAAAGCCTTTGGGAAAAGCCTACTGTCCCCTTCTGCAGCTACAATGTGAGTCTGGGCCAATCAGCTCCAAGGCCTGACAGATATTTCAGTAGCTAATTACCCAGGCTGACATTTTCAACAACGGACGGCCATGCAGCCACCTCCGGCTCCGCTCTCTCATCTGTGTTTACAAGCCAAGCTAGTCAAACTTCAGACCTGACCTTACTAGCCCTCTGTGTGCAAAACTCCCATCAGACGTGATGATAGTTCGCAATGGGAACGGCTGGCAGCATCAAGACCCAGACTTTTATTTTGTAGGCGAGATGTCCACGAAGAATCCGGCCCTTCAGTAGATGGACCCCTTCAATAGATGAACCAGTTGGGAGGCTGAAGAGGTGCCTAGGAGGAAAGAAATGGTGCAAGACCACATCAGACATAGCCAGATAAAGGGGCTTCCATGCCCTTTTCAGATACAGTCTTTCCCTTTGTGGAATGTTGTTGCGATGTTACAGTGCTCCACAAGGGGGTAGGAGGGGGGCAAAGACATTGACACGCTCCCTTTGTGACATAACGCCCCCTAGTGAGGGCATCTTATCATCACAGCACTACATTGAGGCCCCACCATGTCAGAATGGGGGTGGAAAGTCACTGTTGTCTGCTCCGTTTTTGACATGACTGCCCACTGATTCTCGGTTAGCTATGGGCATCCCTAGCTGACCCAGAGAAATTAGGGCCTTCCCCTGGAGCCATGAGACTCTGGGTCAAAATCCAGAGAAGTGACAACCCTAGCAGCAGGGGTGGTCTTGCTATAGGGTGACCTGGGTTGATCACCTCAGGCCCCCCATTTTCTTTATTTCTGGGGCCCCCGCAGTGATGCCGGTTTCACAAGGGCAGAGTTCAGGGTCCCTACACTTTCTCCAAGTAGGGCCCCAAATGTGACCTTCTCCAGGGCCCTGTGGATGGTGCCCCTGAGGGGTCAAAGCCAACCACAGGAGAGAGGTGGTACCGTAGGTGCCCCCACATTTAATCTTTGTTCCACCTCCTCCCCCCAAATTCTAGGCTAGCCCTGCCTAGAGGGGCCATATCTTGACTTGTCATGAACAAAGACGCTCCTAGATCTCAGCAGTTTTCTGAAGGTTTAATCCCAGTGACTTAATGGGTAATTTCAGACATTACGGGATCACAGTCAACCACCCTGAATCACAGTAGATTCAGGGTGGTGGCTGTGATCGCATGCGCGTCTGTTTGAGCCCCGCCAGATGTTCACCACGGTGAATTCCTGGCGGGGTTCAAAGCTAACCATAATTCTGGAGTTGAGGCTGGCCTCATCTCCAGAAACGTAGTTAGCTGAACCATGATCTGGAACAGGGCAAAAGTAACATCTGTTACCTTGCCCTGTTCCTAACCATGGTCCAGAGCGTGGTACAGGATCGCCTGTCCATCTCCCCAAGGGCGGTCAGTCGGTGGAGCACGCAGGGCGGGACTGAGTGGCCTCATGTCGCTCTGCGCGGCCCCGCCCCTCACCGATTCCCCTCTGCGATCAGGCTGGAACGTCTAAAGGACAGCCAATCTGATCACGCACCGGATCCCGGTCCAGGGTTTTCAGCCCGTCACATCTGAAATTACCCAATGAAATCTCTGTTAAACTGTAAATAATTTCCTACCCAGAGGCAGCTGCATTTCAGTGAAGCTATTCCCATCCATACGGTCAAGTGTGACATGTTTTGGTGATGGAAGGCATGAGTTAGTACAATGAGCTCCTTGGAGCTGAAGAAAGTAGTAGATTTATTTTTGTGCATGAGGATTAGTCACGTTTTTGAGTACTTCAAGTACCCAAATAATATTTACAATTGAAATATGAATTGGCATAACCATTGTTCAGCGTGTTTCATTCTAGAGGTTTTCAATTCAGTTATTTTGCGGGGTATTTTTGGTCATTTTGGTATTTCGGTAACATCATTTTTGGCAATTTTCCATGGACAATAGTGCAAATGTGCTGAAATGAGGTTACGTGAATGCCGAAATGACCCAAAATTGAAATAACTGAACGAAATACCCTCCCACCCCCCACCTCCAAAATGACCAGGATTGTCACTCAAACTGTTTTCTCTTAGCATCCCTGTTCTCCCTCTCAGTGTCCTTCTTTCTAATTAATGTAATTACAACAATAATTATTAATTAATCATTAATAATACTTGGCTGTTAATTATTAATAATACTTAATATTACTTAAAGTATTAATAATACTTTCATCCCAATTTTGACTGTCTGCCCTCCCTGCAGACTCCTGCCTAACCGCAACCGAGGCAAGCATGTGCACCTGAGACTTCGCATCCACTTGATTGTTATTTATCCCTTCTCTCTCCCTATGTCCCCTCTCCTTGTCTCCCCCCTCTGTATCTTTTAGATTGTAAGCCGTAGGCAGGGACCGCGTCATTCTCTTTGTTCTGTAAATTGCAGGTACACAGCTGGTGCTATACAAATGCTAATAATAATAATAATATTTAATGATTAATAATTAATATTGTGCCTTCCAGTTAATTTTTAATAGTCTGTTTTTCTTGGATGAGTTTTTCTGTGCAGATGCGTTGGGGTCTGGTGAATCCTGCAGTGGGACGGAGGCTGAACTAAATGACCCTTGAAGTTCCTTCCATCTCTGGGACTCTATGACTATGACTCTGGTTTCTGCACTGGATAGATGTTATTATACTCTTTGATCAGATGGGGGAAACAGAGACTTTAGGTATAAAGAGATGGAGGCGAAGGCTGCCTCCGGAGCTGCTCAGGGACTGCACCCCCATGTCCACCCGCTTGCAGCCCTGCCTGGGTCAATTTTAGATGGACTTGGAATTTTTCCCAGCCCACAGTCCCCGATCCTACCTCGCACCATAGAGTTGCAGGTAGATTGCCTGATGTTCTAGGCTGGCATGTGCAACTCTATGGTGTTGCCCGGGGCAATAGCCGGCTGAAAGTGGAGCTGCAGCATGGGTCTGCCGAGCAGATGGTCAGAAGCGCTGCTTTCGGCCTTTTCCCCTGGGTTTGGCTGGCCTGCTCTGCAGGCGGTGCTCCAGGATATTCGGGAGCGCCATCAGCAGGGCTGCCCCCTGCTCTGCCTCCACATCTGGCAAGGTGCTTTTAAACGGACTGGCCAGTGGGGTGAAGCGGTCTGGCACGGGCAGAATCGGAGCTGCGGTCCCTCTAAAAGCACCCATGGGGAGCGACAGTGGCTTTCCCAAAGTCACAGCAACTTAACGGTCACCAGGTTGGAACAACCCAGCTCTCTAGAGGAGTCCTTGCCTCTTGCTCTAGTGCAGAGAAAAGGAAACTTTTTGTGTTTTTTTTTTGCCTGTGGGGCACATTGGCAATTTAAAAATGGCTGGTTGGGTTGCACCAAAACTAGAGAGAGAAGTTGAGCTGCATCACCACAAATTCTCCTATTTCCTATTTGAGCTCGACGCCTAGAGCAAGGGTGGGAAACCTTTTCTCTCAAGGACAGGGCCTGGAGACAGGGACTAGATCCAGGAATTAGAAAGGGGCCAAATAAAAAAAGGAACAGCCATGGCCCAAATTTGACCATACGAGCCAGAGGTTTCCCAAAGGTGCTGCCAGAATGTTTATCAGGGGTGCAGGATCATGTAAGAAACTGCAGAGACAGAGAGGCCTCCCCGCTCCCCCTTTCTGGCCCCTGCAAAATATCATGATGTCATGGCATTCTGAAGGGGGTGTGGTCACATGATCAGAAAGGGGCGGGATAGTCCATTTGCCCTGCTCCTTTCTGACATGACCACACCCGTTTCCAAGGTGACCACACCCCTTACAGGGTGTTGTAGTGACGCTGCTGTGAACGGTCAAGTCCATGACAAATTCCAGGGGGATTCCGGGCCATGGTCAATGCGGGGGTGTGTGTGGCTGGGCGTTGCAGCCGCATTGCCCGTGGCACCCGCCCGTCTCCTGGAGGGTGGGGGGGGCGGCCGGGGCAATGTGGGGGGGCAGGGCTGTGTGGCCGCACGTTGCGCTGCACAGCCCTCCCCCCCCCCCGGATTCCCCGCCGGGATTGGCCACCGCGTCTGTTCTCTGTTACGTGGTGGCCCCGGCGGGGAATCAGAGGTGTGATTCTGTGCCGGGGTGAATTGGCCCCGGCACTTCTGAAATCACCCTTTGTCTTAAGGTAGCCTGCCCCATCCGAGTCCCCGCTTCTGCCTCTGAGAGCTGGGAAGCCCATTTTTCAACATGACTCATTCTCTCAGTTCCTCCCCCACCCCCAGCTCAACCCAGACATCTCTGAAGGCCACACATTTTTCAGCCCAAATTTCGTACTGGCAGAATATATTACATCTGCATCGAGGCGGGATATAAAGTGGAGAGAAGCTTCAGGGAATGGAGAGAAATGAGGTTTGATGCACGGAAGGAGCAGAGACTTCAAACTCTACAGCTTCAACCAGTCACTCCTTCTTCCCTCCCTCCCCCAACCTCCTCTCTCCAGAATAGCTCTCGTTCCTTTATTGATGCCCTATTGCCCTGCTTCTGGTTCAGAGTTCTATATTTCCTACCCCCTTTCTCGGAGGTTTGCGCTGAGAATATTCCATTTTTCCAGACCCTGCTTTATGTGTCACTATTTTTTAAATTATTATTATTATTATTATCTTAAACATCCATTATTTAGAAACTGCTGGAGCCTGGAAACCAATTTTCATGCTTATTTCAAAGCGTTTGCAGCATTTAGACAGTTATGTACAGGCTACACATAAACTAAGCATGAGAGACTTGAGCGTGCCAAGGCTGGATGCCCTGCAGAGAAGCAGCAGTGTGTAAATCCAGAATGTCTCCTCCAACTCTGGCAGCATCCGAATCTGGTCCCTTCACAGTGTAAGGTTTCACTGCAATAGCAGAAGGGCTGGCAGAATCGAATGTAAAGCTTAGAGTGCAGCATAGAGGGTCTCCAGCTTAGGGCTGGGGTCTGGTATGAGGTAGGGAAACTTTTCCTTCCCACAGGCCACAATGGAATTTAGTACAAGCTCTGTGGGCTGCAGAGAAGGCTGTTTTTAGATGGACGCTGGGGCGGGGGGGAGGAATCCATGTATGCTCGGTGTAGCGCATACACAGTTCGAGTGAGTGGGGGCGGGTTTAAGTGGCGCCGGATGGGTGTGTGCTCAGTGTGCTCCACACCCACCCACCGGCCACCCATGCCCCTGCATGGAGGAACCAGGTTTTTTCCCGGTTGCTCTGTGCGGGGAGATGGGTGGGGGGGTGTGGGTCGTGGGTGCGCATGCCCACCCGCTGCCACTTTTAAATGGGCAGCACCACACATGTCCACTGGGTGGACTTGCATGGTACCATCTCATCTAAAAACACTGTAGGGCAGAGTACGTGGTGTATTTGGGAGGAAGGAAGGAAGGAGTGGCTTCAGATAATGGATCTGCATCATAGATCGGTCCCCTATCCACAAATGGATGCCCTCGTCTGCTCTCCACCTGAGCACGCTCATTCAGTGCATGAGAGAAGGGGCTGGATTCATGGGTCAGATCCAGAACTGGAAAGGGGCTGAATAAAAAACAGCTTTGGGCCAGATTTGGTCCCATGGGCTGTGTACTACAGGAATGGCAAAGAAGCATGAGTCTTTGATATCTCCATCGCTCTGGCAGTACTGAGGGCCCATGGAAAACCTGAGAATGCTCCTGTTCTGCAGGCTTCTTCTACAAATGGTGTAACAGCTCTGCAAAAGCTGGGCTTCCAGTGTTGGGGTCAGCTCAGCAGGACTGGGGGGTTTCTGAAGTAATACTGCCCTAAGGCTATTCCCTGCTTTCAGGGTGGAGAAAAGGCAGAGTATAAACCAGAGAGACCCTGGGGCTGCTCTGATTTTCCCAGCGGCTGTGCAGGCCTCCAACCTTATAAGCAGAAAGTGGGCAACCAGCCAGCTTTCATCAGTCTTGGGAGAGGAAGAGAGGAGTTAAGACTAGGCACAAGGGTTAAAATGACTGGTTCTTCCTGAACCGAATTTTTGTCTTTTGGGGTAAACTTGCCAAATTTTCACATTCAAGATGAGTTTTGTCAATTCATTTGGTATTTCCACAAGAGAAATGTTGTCATTTTTAGGACTTTCAAAATTTTTGGCTTTGTCAAATTGGCAGCAACCCCCCTCGCCCCCCCAAGAAATCAAAAAAGATGTGCTAACATTTCCAGAATGACTAAAAAGACCCAAAGAACCAATAGGCATTCCTGAGTGGGAACCCGAAAGAATAGTTGAGAAAACGAGTTTCCGCATCATCGGGAACGCGGTCAATAAACCATTTAAAAAAGGTGTTTGCTGTGATAAACTTTTTTAGCTCTAGGCATTACTATAATGAGGGGCATCTTTAGATATTACAAAGATTGGGTGTCAAAACCCCCTAAGCACGTATTTGGCTGTTGTGTTTAAGCACCATTATAATCCCAACACCAATTTGGCCACCTGTTGAACACACGATATGAACACCATTGCATCACAAGGGCAATTTGCGTGTTCCAGCTGAACATGTGGCCAATGTTGTGTCTAATGATATCACGTGGTGTGTTAGCAAGGTACAGCACGGGGAACAAGGCGGCAGCGCTTGGGTGCTGAGATCAGGGAGGTGAGCAAAACATGGATTTTCCCCAAGATGAGCCGTGTGTCTAAGCAGCGCCACATGGTGAACACAGGGCCAAACCAGTGTTCGTATCAAAGTCAAAACACACATTCAGACACCCATTGATGTTATGTCTAAAGACACCCTGAGATTGCAGGGAAATACAGCTCGACTCTTCTGTCGCCCTACAAGATTGATAGGATTTGGTTTGATCAGATCTGGGTTTTGCTGGAAAATCGACATGGGCAAGAAATGGGCCGAACCTTCAAAATCATCAGCTACTCCATGGATGAATCTGGGTCAATAGGGTTTTATTTAATGCCGCCAGAGCACAAATTAGAGATCCCTAAACACTACTGACTCAGAGTAACCTTCCAGCGAGTTGGCCAGCAGTCAGGCTGAAGCACGCACGTGGGAGTCTGATTCACAGGACACCTTATCAAACCCCATATCAATCAATGATCCCCTGTGCGAGTTACGTGCCTGGATTTGCAAGCATGGGCTCATAACCGGGGCCATTGTTGACTCGCAGACAACTTGGAGGATGCAAAAACAAAGGGGACAGCTGCTCTCTTAGAACAGAGGGCTTTGTTTATTGTGTGATTCTAGTTATGCTTATTCCCCCTTAGCTATGCTCTTCTTTATAAATGCTTTGAGAGCCTATGGGTAATTTCAGACGTTACACCACCACCGTCAATCACGGTGAATCCCCCCGTGTTGATTGTGGTGGTGTAACGTCTGTTGGGCCGAAGAGAGATTCCCAACGGATGTTCACCCCCGGCGGCAATCTCTTTGACCACGCTTCCAGCCCTCCGGACGCCCGGAGCTCCGGAAACGTGGTCAAAGCGATTCCCGCCGGGGGTGAACAGCCGGCGGGAATCTCTTTTCGGCCCAACAGACATTATGTTACCACGGTCAATCACGGGGGGATTCACCGTGATTGACCGTGGTAACGTCACTTCTGTTACCGCCCCATGGCCTGGAATCAGCGGACGTTACCACCACCGATTTCGGGCCGTGGTCCAGACCCCAGGAGGCGGGTGGCCTGGGGAGCATGGGGGGTCGGGGCTGTGTGGTCACACGGTGCGCCACGCGGCCCCACCCCTGATTCCCCTCTGGAATCCGACGACACGTCTGTTGACTGGCCGGCGTGATTCCGGAGGGGGTTGATTTCATGATTCCGTGACATGGCAGAGAGCTGCCACAGCATGTCTGAAATTACCCTATGTCATTATCCCCAATTTGCAGGTGGATAAACTGAGTCACATAGAAATGAAGGAACGCTGTGTAGGAACACACTGCAGAGACTCTCTGCTCCCTCCAGAACTTCAAACCTCCCTCTCCAATCAGGCTTCTCCCCAGCTCCTCACCCCCATAGATTGCCCACTGATGCTTCTCCTTATATGAATCTCCCTTCCTCTGGAGGTTCATTTAAGCCCAAGCCTGCTCATGTTCTGGAGGCAATGTGAGAGGCAAGGTAAGATGTTTCTATTTGGCCAGCCATTTGACAGGCAGGGATAGGGTCTTTGGAGATTGGGGATAGGTAGGCAATTTTCATTCTTGGAACAGGATGAAAAATGGAATAAGTAAATAAACAATAAATAAATGATACTGTTTTGTCCTCAGGGTCTGCCACCTCCCCTCGTAAGGGACTTTACAGTGGTCACATGAAATCCCCAATTGTGGACACGGGGATTTTAACCCTGTCTTGCTTTACTGAATGTTTACGGGGGAATGGAAAAATAATGCTAAAACCCCCATGCCCACGATCAGGGATTTCACATGACCGCTCTAACGTAGGTAAGCATATGCACCTGCGGTCTCTCAGCTTCATCAGTGTATCCCGCTGCATCTCCCTATGTTCTCCTCTCCCATGTCCTTTCTGGACTGTAATCCCCTCAGGGCAGAGACCTGTCTCTAATTATGACTGTTCAGCACCAGGCACATTGCTGGTGCTATATACATAATAATACAATATAATAAAGTCAAACAGCAGTAACAGAGGCAGGCATAGGACCCAAGCATCCTGACCTTGAGCCTCTTTCCCTGCAGAAATACTGAAGAATTGAAGCTGCTTTTGGCATGGACAGGTGGGCTGGTATTTTCAAGTGCCTCGGGCAGTCCCACACCCAACTCCTGTTGAAATTCTGTGGGAGTCGGACGCCTAAGCTGTTACTTATTACTAAAAACAGCAGTGACAGTAATGAGGAGGCTTGTTGATGGACGGAGACTGGAATAATTTCCCTGGGACACGGTAGCCACCGCGCATGAAATGTGATTGGCTGTCGCCATCTGAATAACCTGTCTGCTGGGATTTGTCTCGCGCTCCATCCAGAGCAAACAGAGAGGCTGCATCACAATGATTTGCATATTCATGAGAGCTATCGCCCAAGGGCCTTTGCAAACATCAGCAGAGCTTCCCAGTTGTTTTTTTTTAAAAATCGTCTCTGCTATACAGACAGGGAAACTGAGGTAAAGAGCGGCTGGGGGCAAAGCGCTCTCACAAGTGTCCCTGGGGCTTTGATTGCCAATTGGGGACCTTTGGGGCTCATTTTGGGGTGTAGGCTTGCCAGGGCTCATTCCCAGCAATTAAATTAAAGGGGGAGGGAGGTGAATCCTGGAAAATCGGAGCGAGGTGAGTCCTCTTATCTCGGGGACCGCCTCGCATTCCGTGACTCAGGATGGACCCTCCGATCCACCGGGGGCGCCTGTCTGGAGGTCCCCCGTGTAAGGCGGCGGGCCACCATGGAGAGGGCGTTCTCGGTGGCCGGGCCGCGGTTGTGGAACTCCCTTCCGAAGGAAGCCCGCCCGGCCCCGGGTCTGCTCGCCTTTCGGCGGGCATGCAAGACTTGGCTGTTCGCCCAGGCCTTTGGCGGGCAGGGAGGGGTAAATGGGGGAGATTGGTGGGGTGGGGAATTTGGAGAAATTGGAAGGAAATATTGGAGAAATTAGGGTTGGGGTTTTTAAAATTATTTTTAAATTGATGTCGGTTTTTAATGTATTTTATTGTTTTATTGTATTGTTAGCCGACCCGAGATGCCGTGGGCATGAGGGGGCAGCATAGAAATGCCAATAAATAAATAAATAAAATATTCCCACTAAGAGTGCATGCCCCAAAATGTGACAGACCAAGAAAAGGCTGATATTGGTCAATCCAGAGTTAGAAGAAAAAGTTGGGGGAGGGGGGGGTCTTCAGTGGTCATAGTCACAAGACTGGAAGGGCCCTAAAGGGTCATCTAGTCCAGCCTCCTGCACCACTGCAGGACCTTCAACACCCCAACCATCTGCATACAGAAATCCCACCAATAGCTGCAGATAGAGACTGGGACCAACCAGAGCAGACCGATGCCTGAAATAACAGAAGATAATTTTAGAAAAAGAGGATCTAGATGTCCCAAACAGGCGAGTCACACCCATGTTACAGGGGAAGGCAAAAAACCCTCCGAGTCAATTGCCAATCTGCCCAGAAGGAAAATTCCTTCCTGACCCCAAAAATGGCGATCAGTTAGACCCTGTGCATGTGCGCAGGCCCCACCAGCAAGGCACCCAATATATGAGACCGCCTCGAGACTTGTGAGACCGCCTCACTCCTCAGGTTCTAGACCGGCCCCTGCGGTCATCCGGGGGCGCCGTGCTGGGGGTGCCTCGGGTTTCCCGGGGGACCACGCAGGACAGGGCGTTCTCGGTGGCTGCACTGTGCCTCTGGAATTCCCTCCCAGTGGGGGCCCGTCTGGCCCCGGACCTCTCGACCTCTCGTAGGAGTTGTAAGACCTGGCTGTTCCGTCAGGCGTTTGGCGAGGGAGAGGGGTGATGGGTTGGATGGGGGTGAGGGATTGGGGAGTGGGGGGGAGTCTGTCTGTGTTTTTATTGTTATTATTATTGGGAGATATGTTTTATTGGGAGATTGTTTTATTCATTTTATATTTATAATTGTTGTTAGCCACCCCGGGCTGCCTGTGGCAGGAGGGGTGGGATATAAAATCTGTAAAACAAATGAATAAATAAAGACAATATAGTACCCAGGCTTCAGAATGCCTTGACAGTCCCACCTCCAGCTGCAGGCTACTTTGATGCTACAGGAAGAAATGAGGGGGGAAAGGGGGAGGGAACCATCTTGTCCTGCAACATCAAATAATGAAAACTCCTCACAAGGTATATGCCATAAATTTATCCGTCTCCAGGAATGACGTTCCTGTCTTGCTCCCTGTGCTGGTCATCAGATAGATTAACTCCTGGTTTATATTCTGCTGTAGAAAGGCAGGATGGTCCAGATGTTGGGGTGCTAGCTGGAAACTAGGGTTCAGCTCCCTGCTCTGGGATGAGGGGTGTGGCTTCTGGAGAAGGGGACGTGGCTTCTATGGCAGACATGAGCCCCGGCAATGCATTTTTATTTCTAAATTATTCTTTTTTTTACAAATTAAACAGTGGAGACAGGTTTTGAAAAATTATTTGATTGCCGCAGAGCCTTTAATAACCTTGCAAGGACACGAGTTACATCCTCCCCACACCCCCATCCCAACATTAGTTATCTCTCCTTTAAGGTCCTTGCTGTGCTGACATTTGGATCACAGGACTAAGGGGTTACGGTAGCCGAGGTTTCCTTCTCTCCCACAGGGTCCGTTATCCCTCCTGTCAGGTTTTCTTCAGCCTTGCATCTTTCTTCATAACATTAATGTACAACGTGTAAAGTGACTGTATCTCAATACTCAGTGGGACACAGGCGTATTCTCCGTGTCACATGGCATCTTTGTTTTCTTCGCCTGTGGCCTGGCCCAGGCATAGCACATACTTCAGGAAACCTCCTTCGACTCCTGAACCGAGCGGCGCTGAGTGAGCGGGGCCAAAGATCTCCAAGTGCTGCGGATTACTCTCCCTTCCACCCGCTTCCCTTACACCTGTCATGTTGCTGGAGGTTTTGCCTTTCCAATGAGATGTTAAAGCAAGGGGCTGACAAGGCTGCTATCCTGGCTAAATTCAACCCCTAGCATAAACCCTCTCAAGCCGATGGGCTGGAGTTGGCTGGAACTCTCTGCCTCAGACCCAGTGGCATGGTTGGTGAGTGATGGGGAAAGGCAGAAGTGCAGAGTGGTGAGAGTCTTCACTGCCCATGTAATTATCCTAAAAAAGGAGTTGGGGTATTTTTAGATGTGGCGGCTTATTGAGCCGCCACGCTTAAATCCTGCCCGGGGTGAGAACCCTCACCATAGGCAGGAGTCTGCCTGGCCACTGACCAAATGTTCTGTCAGCCAGGGCTGGGGAAGCGGCAGGGAGAGGGCGGGGGATGTGCGGACGTGGGTCCACATGGCCACACCGCCATGCTCCTCAGCATGGCCCCGCCTCCTCCCTGACTGGCAGGTGTAGTGGCCTATGAGCCTGCTGCGCCCACCCGGAACTGCTCCAGCCACTGGCCAGGGTTAGGTAGAGTGGGCCATCAGGTGTGATGGCCTACTCTACCACCATCTGGAGTAGGCTTCCCCAGACAGTGGCAGGGCTTAACCTGGGATGAACACTTGAAGGGTTAGCCCTGCCACGGTCCAGGGTGTAGTCTGCTCCCACCCATGGTGAACATCTAGCAAGTGGGAGCAGACGTGACACCACTGCCCGTGGCCATGCCGGGGTAAGTGTGGCCACGGGCGGTGGTGTCATGTTTGAAAATACCCTTCGTCCATTAGTCCATCCATCTCAGATAGGTTATGGGCACCCACAGTCTCCTTCCACAGGGCTCCCCAAACCTGATTTGCACACTCCGTGTTTTAACAGAGGGACTATCTCAGCGGCACCTTCCTTCCCATTTCAAATGACCTGAATTTACCTCCTCTTGCCTTTTTCAAAAAACTGTGCTAGAAAGGAAATGGATATTCATGGCGAATCATATATTTAATGCTCTTGTCTGCTTCGAAATGGGTCAGATGGATAAAAACTACTATTCATTCTCAATTCATACGGATATTCCATTCAGGTTTCTGGATTGTTTTTTTCTGTTGGTCGAGTAATCAATATCCAAACTCCATTGACTGGAAAACTTGGAATATCTGAAAGCAAATATCTGATGAAGCGAAGATGCTAATATTTTATTTATTTATTTATTTATTTTTATTTCATTATATTTATATGCCCCCCCCCCATGCCCATGGCATCTCGGGGCAGCTTCCAACATATTATAAAACAATTTTTAAAACATAAAAAATCTACAACATCATTAAAACAAATTTTAAAACACCCCCCACAAAAAAATTAACCAACCCCCCACCCCCACCCTCCCCTCTGAAGGCCTGGGCGAACAGCCAAGTCTTACAGACACGTCTAAAGGCCAACAGGCCCGGGGCCAGGCGAGCCTCCTCTGGGAGGGATTTCCATAACCGCGGTCCAGCCACAGAGAACGCCCTCTTCATTGTGGCCCCCCCATCTTACACGGGGGACCTCAAGAAAGGCGCCCCCGGTGGACTGAAGGGATCGCTCTGAGGCACAGACGGCGAGGTGGTCCCCAAGATATGAGTGGCCCAGACTGTGCAGGGCTTTGTAAATGAATATTAACACCTTGAATCTGGCTCGGTACGCTATAGGCAGCCAGTGCAGCCCTGTCCCGGTCAGAAGACGGGCCACCGCATTCTGCACTAGCGGCAGCCTCCGAACCAGAAACAAGGGAAGCCCCACATAGAGCGCGTTGCAGTTGTCTAGCCTCGAGGTGATGAAGGCATGGACGAGAGTGGTCAGATCGGGCCTGGAGAGGTAAGGTCGAAGCCTCCGTACCAGATACAGCTGGCGAAAGGTGGCTTTAGCCACCGCCTCCACCTGCCGATCCAGACGGAGGCCCAAATCCAAAACCACCCCCAGACTCCGAACCTGAAGAGCAACAGGCGTGTGACCCACCCCCCAATCAGGGGGGCCAGCACCTCCCCTGCCCTTCCCACCACCATCACCTCCATGTTATCGGGATTGAGCTTCAGTCTGCTCTGCCGCATCCAATCCGCCACGGCCTCCAAACATTGGGAGAGTAACAAGACAGCAGGACCTGGGTCAGCTGAAAACCATTTAAGGTGCCGATATCATGCAGAGGACTATCTGAAATGCAAATATATGTGAATACAAAAATGCTTATTCTTTTTTCACCTGTCTCATTCATCATCATTTAGCCCTGCCTTTCCTTCTACTGGCGATTACTTAGCATAATTGAGCATCTTTGCTTCTTCTCAGTGCACCTGTTTCCTTTCTGGCCTGGGGAGGAGACGCTTGCTTGCTGATCAGCACCTTGGGGAGTCCCAGGACCGGTATCAATAGCAGCAATAACTTGGGCTTCCACCAAAGTTATTATTTATTGATTGCACAGCACCGATAATGTACTTGGAAGTGGACAGTTGTGAATTAGAGACAGGTCCCTGCTTAAAGGGGCTAGTGACCTCCCTTCCATCAAAACTCCAACACAATCTTATTTCCCACCTGCCACACTTCTGCTTCAGCTTTATAGCCTTCTGTCTAGTCACATGACCTCTCAGGCTGCTCTCTCTCTTAAAGGGGCAGCATACACCTATGCCCATATCTTCCCTGTGGTAGTTGTACCAATGGGGAAGCAAACCTATGGAAATGATGAGTATAGTTTTAGCATTGTCTACTGCAGCTGGAAATAAAGAGGAGTTGGTATCATGAGACCTGCTACTTCTCCAAGCCACCAGCAAATGCTCTAAAGACTGCTAACGGTCTCTGAGAAGCTTGCACCTGCAAGGAAGAGATGCTTGCCCCAGGATAGTGGCAGGCAGGCAGGCAGGCAAGTGCACGTCTCAGACGCTGTTGGAATTTTCGCCACGTCCTTGCGAGTTAATTCATTCCAGTAAATCCGATTCCAAAATAATTAGCAGCGAATATCAATTTTCTGTGTGAACTTCTCTCTGACTGCACAGGAGTATCTCTGCCGACACGGCTCCCTAATTCTGCTGATCTGAGACAACGCAGCAGCTGGGGAATAAACAGAAGGAGAGACGGAGTCCCCAGGGCTGCCTGCGCAGAGGGAGGCACTGGTCTTTAAACACACTTTAAAAAATAAAACCCAGTGAAAGGAGGCAATGATTAAAGGCTAATTTGCTGTCTGTGTTCTGCTAAGTGTCCCTTCTGCTAATGAACAGCGGGAGCCAGGCTCCATCTCATGCCTGCTTCTTTGCTTTTTCAGGGCCATTCTCTTTAAAGAGGGGTCTCAAGGGCTGATCCTGGCAGATGTGAAACACCCACATCTGCTGAGTTCTCCATGGATTTGCAATCCCTCAGCACCGGTCCTTCTGGGCTCATGAAAGAGGAGCATCCGCCTTCTAATTTCCACAGAGCTGTCACCCTATGGACAAATTATAGAGCAAACCTCATCCAGTTGAGATGCCTCTTTAAGCCTGGTAGAGGGACAGGAAAGGTGGAATTCCAGAGTGTACACAGGAGGGGGAGCTGTCACTGGACCAGACAGAGGAAAGGGAGACTCTTCTTTTTCTATAGCAGACAAAGCCAGTCTGAGAATTTGTGGGGCCCAGTGGAAAAGTAAAATGTGGGGTCCTCATGGCCTTGTTCCTCATGGCGCCGCACATTTAACCCTTTAAAGAGAAGCAGTTTTTGCCTTGTGGTTTTGACTAGCCTTTGGCTGCTACTTTAAATTTGCCCAAGTGGCCCTAGCCTCTAAAACCATTGCATTTGGGGGCCCTCTGGGTAGGAGCACTGCTGGCACTTGGAGATCCAGGAAGGTCTTGCAGGGCCGCCAGAAGTGGCCCTATAGCACTTGTCTAAGGCCAGTCCTGTTAGCAGAGTAGGGGGAATGATACTTCCAACACCAACCTTTCAACCCAGGGTTAAATTACCCCCATGGATATTCTGGAGGCAGTAAAAAATCCTTTCTTTTTGGCAAAACATTTGGCAGTCGAGGATAGGGTTTTGAGCAGGCGGGTTTAGGGATGAGGGTGTGGGGTTTTTTTTTAAAGGGGAATTTTATGAATTGCCGGGGCTCATGCCTGTTCCAGAAGCTACTCCCCCTGCCCCAAAAGCCATGCCTCCTGGTTCAGAGCTTTGGAGAGCACAGCAATGAACCCTGTTTTCCAGCTAGCAATCCAGCCACTGGACTAACCTGCTTCTCTACAGCTGAGTATAAAACAGAGTTCTTTTGATTTGATCTATATGACAACCAGCACAGGGGGTGGGGCAGGAAAGTCATTCATGAAAGCCAAATAAACCAAGGTTTTTTTGGTTTTTGCTTTTTAACCCAGAAATGGCCCAATATAGGCCTTTTCTAGGGCTGTACCAAGAATGGGTTTTCGTTCTTGCAAGAGTCATGCTGTAACTGAGAACCGTTACCAAGATCTCAGCATGTTCTTGGCATGTTCTCATATACCGCTTACCATTTACCGTAGTCATCATGGTAATACGCGTGTGCAAAATGTCCACTGCAGTTGCTCTGCACATGCACAATCCTCTTCCAACATGGTGCTGGCAGTGGCACTACCATTTTGGAAAAGGGAAGTCGTTTTGTGTATGTGCATTACTGGGATGAACACGGTACGCAGTAAGCAGTACATGGTAAATCAGTATATGGTACATGGTAAATAACAGTAAACTGAGAAACATCCTTGACCGAGATAGTGTCGAGAACCGGGGGGTTTTCTCGATTCTCGCTGCAAACAAGTTAAGAACCGTGATTCTCGGCAAGAATTGAGAGAAAATCGAGCCTACTCTTTTCTTGATCTTTCCCATTTGAGGTGCACACTCTGATTGGGAACATTTCCTATGGCTCAGCCCCACCCCCCTTGAACTTAATCCCCAGGGATTAGCCCAAGACAGTCCCTGTACCCCCAAATTAAGCCCTGCCTCTACTCCACTTAAATCCAAGGTTCTTAACACAGGGTGTTTTTAGATGCATGTGGGAGCATCCTGCCTTTGGTACATGCCCACATCCACCCAGTTCCAGCGGATTCCCCTGGTCGTGGTCTGCCCACATGGCGCCCCCTCCACCATAGAGTTGTGGCCAGATCACCCAACACTCTAGGCTGACCCCCACAATTCTATGGTGTTGTTGGGGCAACAGCCAGCCGGGAGTGGAGGTGCAGCTGAGCACAAAGACTGCAGCTCCACCCTGGGCCGGGTTTGACCAACCGACTTCGCTGGCTGCATTCTGGGATGTTCTGGAGCACCACAAGTGGGGCTGTCCTGGACTGCTCTGCTTCCACATCTGGCTGGTTGCTTAGACAGACTGGCTAACCTGTGGGTGACGCAGGCTGGCACTGCTGCCCCGGAGCTGCAGTCTGTCTGTTTACACTGGGGCTGAAACGAGAATCAATTTCTTTCTTGTGAAAATCTTGCGAGAATCAAGAACTGTTATCGAGAACTTGGGATGATCTCACTAATGCTTCAGTATCTCGGTCGAGAATTTTTCTCGATATACTGTTCATCATTACTGTTTACCATTACTGTTTACCGTGTACTGCATTCTTTCCGGTAATGTGCCTGTGCAAAATGGCCACCGCGGCTGTGGGGCATGCCCATTACCGGGATGAATGTGGTACATGATCAATTTTAACAGTAAACAGTATATCAAGAAAAATCTTGACCAAGAAAGTGTAGAAAACCTAGATTTTCTCAATTATCAGCTCTCACAAAAAACAAGTAGAGAACCAGAATTCTCAGTGAGAACAAAAGAAATATCGAGATCATGTATCAGCCCTAGGCCGTTTTCAGACGAGCGCGGCGGCGCCCGCGCTTGTTTTCAAAAGAGTCGGCAGTCCGTTCTACACGTGATGCTGCCGCCGAATACACACATGCGCAGGTGATGCGCATCCGTTGGCGATGCGCATCCGTTTCCGGCCGCGTATGACCGGCCTCGATCACCGACCCGGTCAGTTCGCGGCCGGAAATGGATGCGCATCGCCTGCGCATGCGTGTATTCGGCAACAGCATCACGTGTAGAACGGACTGCCGGCTCTTTTGAAAAACAAGCGCGGGCGCCGCCACGCTCGTCTGAAAACGGCCCTAGTTTATACACACTGTGGTTGATGTGCCAGCTCTTTGCACAGTTATAGGTAGTGAGAAGCAAGCTAATTTTACTATTTATTCAGTCACTGGACCAGTTATACCAACCAGGGGACTGGATCTGAGAGTATCAGGAATAGAGCTGAAACACCATCTCAATTTTCTTGCAATTCTTGCTGAGAATCCTGGTTCTCGACTTGTTTTTTGTGAGATTCAATAATTGAGAAAATCCCAGTTCTCGACACTTTCTCAGTTGAGAATTTTTTCTTGGTATATAATTTACCTGTAACCATTTACTTTTACCGTTTACTGTGTACCGCGTTCATCCCAGTAATGTACATGTGCCACAGCTGGGCCATTTTGTGTATGCACATTGCCGGGCAGAACCCAGTACACAGTAAACAGTAATAGTAATGGTAAACAGTAATGGCAAATGTAAACGATATATCAAGAAAAATTATCTACCAACATATCGAACCATTATTGTGATTGTCCCAACATCTCAATAATGGTTCTTGATTTTTCACAAGATTTTTATAAGAAAGAAATTGATTCTTGTTTCAGCCCTAGCAAGTAGTTGTTGTTGGTTATGGGTGTGGGGTTTATGTTTGTCAAGGAGATTTGGCACCAACCACAAATATTAGCCTCAAGTTACACCACTGGATGCAATGGTGACTGCTGTATCACCCTGGAGATGAGGCACGTCCAGGCATGTCTAAACACTGCCTGTAGCACTTTTAAAGGGGTGATATTGAGGTATTTAATTTGCAGCTGTAAAGGAATGCGTGACTGGTGATGACGCGCATCTAGGTGCGTCTAAACACCGCCCATGGCACTTTTAAAGGGGGTGTGATTTTTTGGCACAAGCTTGCTGATCATCTAAAAGTGGCCAAAGTGGAGTTAGCGTTATTACTGTTTTCACTCTCAGTTCTTCCTTTCCTTCAAAAGTCGCTGAACATTTGTTTATTCTCCAGGTGCCTTTAAAGGATTCACTGCTGGTCTCCCTGCACATGTAATTTTTCTCCCCCCCCCCCACCCTTTCCTTCCCACTTTTAACCATTTCTAACTGGATTTTAAATGGGTTTTAAATTGTTTTATTGTATTTTGTAAAGCACTCCTTGTGCCATCCAGTAGGGGAAAAGAAGTGAGATATAAATAAAGTTGTTATGATTGTTGTTATTATAAACTTGAAATGACAACATGGGCTGGGAAGCAGTGAGTAAAGTGCAGGTCACAGGGCCACAACCACAAGGAGCCCTGTCCTGTGAGGGCCAGCAGCCATTAATATGGGATGGGGGGCACTTCATCTTGCACAGGGCCCCAACTTCCCTGGATCTGACACTGCCAACAAAAGTAGTCTGCCTCATGCTTAGGGACCAGCACAGCAATGAGATTCCAAACAACATTAGATGCAGCATCATTAGTTCTTTAAAGTGCTTTGTAGAGTCATGTTTTATTGCAGAATAAACCATGTATTAGCATCTCGTCTACTCCCAGAGCTAAAGCCCCATGAGAGGGTTTTCTTTAATTGAATACTTTGCATTTCCTACCTCGAAGAGGAGAAACTCTGCATGGACAAGGTGATCAGGACCTCTCTCGTTGCTCCAAAGTGGGTGATGTTCTCATTTCTGTCAGAGGGCATTATTTAACAGGGTTAACCCTAATTTAACAGGGTATTGTGTTCTGCAACAGGGCTGTACAGTGGAGCCTACTTAAGGTGAATTTAATGAAACACCTAAAATAGTAGGATTTTATAGAACTTCAGCTTAAGAACCCTCAAAGAAATGGACCTGGCTATGGCATTATATGCACTCCAAGTGACAGAGTATAGAGAATAAGGGGTCTATAATGGCTTCCATATGAGGAGTGGCTTGATAGGCTAGTGCTCTACAGCTTGGAGATGACTGAGGGGGGATATGATAGAAGTTTATAAAATCATGAGTGGTGTGGAGCGAGTAAATAGGGAGTTGTTACTTACCTCTAAAATAGTACTAGAACTAGGGGACACGCCATTAAACTGCTGTCAATAGATTTAAAACAAATAAAAGAGATAGAGACAAAGTAGTTCAAAGGATATATTTTATTAGACCAACAGTTGTTGGTGGAAAGGTGCAAGCATTCAGGCCGCACAGGGTCCCTTCTCAGGCAAGCAGGAGTCAGAATGTGCCTGAGGAAGGACCCTGTGAGGTCTGAAAGCTTGCACATTTCCACCACCAACAGTTAGTCCAATAAAGTATATCATTCAAATGACTTTGGGTAATTTTAGACGTTACAAGACCACGGTCAGCCACAGTGGAACCCCTGTGGTGACCAAACGTCCTGTAACATCTAAATGATTTCTGCCAGAAGTTCTCCATGGTGAACCTCTGTCGGGAATCATTTTACCATAATTCTGGACCTCCAGCTGCCCGGAGGTCCAGAATCGTGGTGGGACTGAGCCCAAACCATGGTCACGGTGGCCATGGTCCAGAATCAGAGGGGAAGTAACGTCTGTTGCCTTCCGCCGGCCGGATCATGGCCCAGACCACGATGCAGGATCGGACGCAGCGGCCGAATTGGCCGTTGCACCCACCCATCTCCCAGAGGGTGGGCGGCTGGGGGAATGCGGGGGCAGAGCTGTGCGGTCACACGTTGCGCCATGCAGCCCCGCCCCGATCCCCTGTAGGAATCAGCCGGCACGTCTAATCAACGGCCAGACTGATTTCTGTCTGGGATCTGAAACGGATCCTGGACCATGGTTCAGCGTGGCAGGCTGATTGGCCCGTCACATCTGAAATTACCCTTTGTCTCCATCTTTGTTACTTGGAGCTGACACAGCAACCACTCTCTCTCTGGAAACAAATAAAAGAAAGTTGTGATTTTTTTCTCACTCAAAACACCATTGACTTGTGGAATTTGTTCCAGATAATGTTGTCAAGGCCATTAACATAGGTGGGTTTAAAAAAGGATTGGATAAGTTCTTGGAGGATAGATACATTATTGGTTGTTAGCCAAGTAAGTTGGGAAATATAACCTCTGGCTGTCGAGAGTGGTGAGTGAACAATAGGGAATTGATCGCTGTTGTCTATGAAAACGAATCCCTCATTTTACCAGTTAGTCTCCAACGTACAATTCTGCCTCTTCTTTTTCCTGGACCAGATTCAGTGTGTGTTAATACACTGGCCAAGGGTGCTAATGGGACTCGAGGAGCTGACCAAGGACGCTAACAGCTTTTTAAAAAGATTTTCTCCTTGAGATGAAACAATGGGTGTTAACAAATGTGATGGCGTTCTGCTTAGGCCTACTGAGGGCTGCTCAGGCCCGTGGACCACCGGCATGTTTTTTGAGAGGCCACCAGAAGTTGGCCTGGGATTGCTCCTGGGCATATTTGCTACAAACTCAGGCCGTGATCCTGGAGACCTCTAGCTACCAACATACTCAGGCAACAGTCAACGTGATAGGGCCTAAGCAGGTTATTACGTGTGGTAGACTGCTGTTCCCAGCCTGATCTGGGGAGGGGCACCATGACCAGCCACCATGGTGGCTTTCATGGGCGGCCATGACTGCTCATCATAGGCGGTGGGGCACTGGGCACAGTGCAGGCTGGGCAACCGCACCTTTGTGCATCTCCATGTCCGGCCACAGGAAGATTTGTTCTACAGATTTACCTGGTCAGGACCGTGTTGGCAGTCAGGTCAGGCTCCCTCCCTCCCAGTGTCACATGTGGCAACACCCGATGGCTTCATTCTCACAGGACTCTCCTCCCACCTTTGTTGTGGGAGTTTGTATTTGTGCATTGTAATTGTCCCAATGTTCCCTGCCCTGCTTCATCAGTTAGCACATGTACTGCTGTGGCTGAAAATATGTATCCCATTATTCTGTGGGTTGGTTTGTTCATTTCTTGTGAACAATGCATTTTCTCAAGCAGGCAGGCAGTGGGGGAGTCATCCCTTGAAAGGGAAATCATCTCTATTCCCCTCCTACAGCAATCAAGGCAGACCGATAAGCAAATTAATTTAATCACACATGTGATGTATGTGATGGATATAAAACGATTGTTAAACTTCACTTTGCAGCTAACGTTTTGGGGGTTAACGCACATTGCTCCCAGTGTATCCTGTGGCCTTACCCTATCACACATTCATATTTTTTTCACATACTTAGCCTCTCGTGTGAATGCAGTCAATATATCACTGTCTTGTGCTCCTGGGCCAAATGTTGTTTCCAGGCTACTCTCACACTAACCTGTATCGGAGGTTGAAGCTTGGCTCATTATGACAGAAGATGCATTGTGGCATCGTGGCAGGATGCTGCTGCTTTGGGAGGTTTCGCTTTGCTGTAACTCTGATGCAAAATGGTCACGCAAGCGCCACGATGTCCCAACGAGATCTCTCCAAATGTGGCGCCATCCCTGCACACCTCATCACTGTCTCTGTGCGTAGTGATAATGACAAGCGGCTGTTGAATAAACAACATTGCTTTGCAGCGGTGCATCCAAGTGTCACCACACCCACAAAAGGCTTTCCTTCAATTAAATTCTGGAGTTCAAGTTAATGGGAGATAGATGGGGTCCGGACCCTGGGATTGGTGTATTAAAAATGCAAGAAGCAGGCAGGCAGGCAAGCAGAGAGAAGCAATTTGCTCTTGCTCAGAACAGGTCACCGGCACAGACAGCAACGAGCTAAACATGGATGAGAACTGGCATCGCAAACAGGGACAGTGTGCAGAGGATTTTTCTCTCCATTGCGTTCACTGATACTAGTAGTGCTGCCTCCCTGTGATGAGGCAGCCTGTTCACTGGATATACCGTTCTGCATCCAGCAGTGATAATTTCCAGTCTTCCCCGCAGGTCAAATGAGAGTGAGCTGCTTTTCCTGCTGCACCCATTCTCCAATACCTTTTGGCAGACGTTAACATCTGGCTAAAGCCATTGCTAGAGCGGAGCTGTTTAGGCTGTTTGCAGGAAGGTTACAGTACTAAGGAGTGGACCGGAGGGCTGAAACTAATCCAGCATTTCATATTTGGAAAGATAACTTGCATATTTGAATCTCCAAATTATTTATTTATATTTTTATCCCGCCATATCCCAAGGGCTCAGAGCAGGATACAATACATAAAATACATTTTAAAATACCCAAATAAGAACTAATTTGGATCCCCTATCCCTAATCCCCCATCAGACCGTATCCCTACCTACCAAATGCCTGGCCAAATAGGAAAGTCTTACATTGCCTCCAGAAGATGAGCTGGGCCAGGTTTAGACAAATCTCCAGGGGCAGGGAGTTCTGTAATTGGGGGGTAGCTGCCAAGAATGCCTGTCTGTCAGCCCTTGCTGTATGGACTTAATGGGTCAATGATACTTGCAAGAGGGTACTCCTGGCTGATCTCGGAGGCTGCAGCAAGAGATGGGGGAGGAGGCAGTCTTTCAGATATTTGCAGTCTCGGCCATTTTAATCTTTGCCACTGTTCTGACATTCCCAGATTTGTTGATTTGGTATTTGATATTTCATTTACTTCAGTTATACTTTATCGCTAGTAGGGACAGCTGTTCTGTATCTGTATTAATACAGATCTGTACAAATGTCTATAATAAAACAGAGCTCTCTTGGAAACAGATATTAACTGCTCTTTTTTTCATTCATTGCAATGAAGCATTGCCAAAGTGCGTTTTTCGAGTTTTGAAATAGTGTGACTTTCCATGGAAACCTCTCTGGAAGGGTAGGGGGAAGCATGGAAGGAGGAAAATAATAGGGAGTAGGGTTCAGAGAGAGCTGTGCAATCCGTGACCAGTCACCTGGCTGTGCTCATGGAGGCATCAGCAGCAATATATTTAGTAATTGCTCCGAAGAGCAAGGGGAGGAAGGGTCCAGTTGAGGAGGGAAGGGGCGAGTGAGCTTAGAGCTACCAGTGTCTTATATTTCAAAATGATTGAAATATCATTCAATCTCTCTCACTCTCTCTCTGTTTCAGGATTCTGGGGGTTTCCATAAAAGACTCTATTGATATTGTTTATTTTACTAAAAATAAACAACAACAACAAAAAACACTTTGCTTGCGCTAAATGGCCACCGGGGCCATTCTGTGCATGCGCAAGTGATGTTTGTTTATTTATTTATTTGTTTGTTTGTTTGTTAAAATAAATTAAAATGAAAAAAAAATAAACACAAACAAATGAAATAAAACAGATGTTGTTTGCTTACTTGTTTTCATTTCCTTAGTTACGAAAATGAATGGTGCTCCATTTGTTTCTGCAATTAAATGATATGAAATTGCGGACCCCTTCTAAATAATCCAAGTCAAAAATCAAAGTCTATTCTGAGCTACGTGGCCCATCTGGCGAGTGTGTTTCTGTGGCCTGTGGTGCACAAGGGGCTGACATGGTCAGCATTGTGTCTGCTACATAGGGTGATTTCAGACGTTACAAGGCCACGGTCAACCACAGCGAAACCCCTGTGGTGACCCAAAGCCCCGTAACATCTGTAGTGCGTTCCACCAGAGGTTCACCACAGTGAACCTCCGTCGGGAAGCACTTTGACCACGATTCTGGCCCTCCGGTTGCCCGGAGGGCCAGAATCATGGTTAGCTGGACCACGGTCCAGATTCGGCCAAAAGTAATGTCTGTTACCTTGACTGAATCCGAACCGTGGTCCAGACCCCGGGACGGGATCAGGCACAGTGGCCGGATTGGCTGCAGCACCCACCCGTCTCCCGGAGGGCACGCGGCCGGGGGAGCGCGTGGGGGTTGGGCTGTGCGGTCGCACCTTACGCCATGCAGCCCCGCCCCCGATCCCCTGTAGGAATCAGCTGGCACGTCTTATGGACGGCCAGGCTGATTCCTGTCTGGGATCCGAAACGGATCCCGGACGGTGGTTCAGCATGGCGGGCTGATCGGCCCATCACGTCTGAAATCATCCATAGTAACATCAAAGTACTGAATATACCAAAGTAACCAAATAAACAAATGTGAAATAACTGAAATAAATATTCAGAATCATAAATGAAACAGAAAGAGAATGCCACCTTGTATTTGTTTTGTTTGAATGGCTAGGAATACACCAAATTTGTTGAATTCTGTATTCATTCTAAATATTATTCAGGCTGCAGTAGCAGCCTGAATAGTTAAATGCACAGCCACTCTCCATTATAAACAGAGGACTGCTGAGGCCCCTAGGGATGGGCGAACACGATTCGGATGTTCGGAGTTCGGAGCGAACTCAGTCTGTTCGGGCGTCCGAACCGAACTCTCGAATGACCGAACAGTTCAGCTGTGTTCAGATGAGTTCAGATGAGTCTGGAGGCAGGAAAAATGTCTTTTCAGGGCAAATAAAAGTAAGCTTCTGTTTCGGCTAAATTTCGGTTTCGGTTAAGTTTCGGTTTCGTTTCGGTTTTGATAGTACTGTTTTTGACTGTTCGGCCAAGTTCAGCCAACCCGAACTCAGCTGAACCGAACCATTGAACCCGAACTCGGGTTTCGAACTGAATGACCAAACATCCGACCATCTGAACTGCATTCTGTTCGCCCATCCCTAGAACCCCCGATTTTGAGGAAACTGCTTCACCTACATTTCTGAAATTTTAACCATGACTGTAAGTTGTGAGGACCATCATATTCACAAAGTTTAAAAAAGATCCATTAGGAAAATAAAATGTTATAACTGCTTAAATATTAATTGGTTGTGGTCAAAATGCATACCATCTTCACGTATTTGAATCATCAATATCTCCTCCCCCTGGATGAGTTGAGTCCCCAAACTTCACAGGCTTCAAGAATGAGATCAATAACAAGTGCCTCTTTAATATGATACTCACTGGTGCAGCCAAAACCGAGTTATTAATAATGAAAAAATCAGTTCTGCTGGTTCGCACATGCACAGTTCATGACCTGCGCTCCAGCATACGGAAAGTTACGTGAGTCTGCTTGCAAATCACATATGTATTAGAAGCCCACTCCGATACAGTATCCTCATGATTTTTATTGAATCATCAATATCTCCTCCCCCTGGATGAGTTGAGCCCCCAAATGAGGAGTTGGAGTGGGGGTGCAGGTGGGTGGGAGGGGTTCAGTAATGGACACCCGGGACACCCCCTCCCCCACTCCGGTCCCAACCCATCCTCTCAGGTGGCTCACTCAGTCAGCTTGCAGCCACCATCACAAGCAGCTCCTCTGCAAGGGCGAGCTGAGCTCCATCTCTGACAGACACCTGGAGGGTGAGCCAAGCCCGAGCCATCTCTCGCACGGCGCTGCCCAGTGACACAGGCCATGACTCATTCTGACCAGCTGCAAATCATGCCAGAGAGCAGTGTCACGCACCTCCCTCCTCTCAGCCCTCCCCTCCCCTCAGGTCTCAGGAGGAGGAGTACTGTCATTTGAGCCCAGCTGCCCAGGGGACTGTAGGACCGGTTGCAATGGTTGCCAGTTGCACTAGCAGAGCCAGGTCAGTGCAGTGAGCGCACGCAACACAGTGTCAGGAGAGGAGCTGCTCAGAGCCGGCCCTGCCAGGCAGTCTCAAGAAGCGCCGAGGGAGGGGATGTGTGGTGAGGTGCGGCATGCCTGCTGCATTGCAGGCCAGGCCCTTTTTCCCGCCGTTACTGTCGCTGCTAGTGGCTTGAATGAGTGCACCTGCACCCGGCCTCTGCACTCTGTGTGCCCCACACCCAGGCTGGCCCAACTCCTGAGAGTGAGAGTCCCAGACTAGGGATGGACGAACGCGGTTCGGAAGTTCGGAGTTTGGACCGAACTCAACTAGTTCGGTCGACCGAACTGAACTTCTGAACCGAACTCGATTTCTGAACTGAACCAACTGAATTTCCGAACTCGGCTGTATTCGCCCATCCCTAAAAGATAATATTCCATTTAGTTCAATGGGGTTTGAATTTCCAAACTTTGTTTGGAAGTTCGGAGTTCAGACCGAACTCGAATAGTTCGGTTGACCGAACCGAACTTCCGAACCGAACTGAATTTCTGAACTGAACCGAACCGAACCGAACCAAATTTCCGAACTCGGTTCTGTTCACCCATCCCTATCCCGGACCTCACCCCAGTGGCGGTGAGTGGATGTGTCAGCAGCGTGGCACGACTCCTATTGACCTTAACTCTTCTTTTAACTGTTGTGGTGAGCTCTGGAGGGCCCTGGACCCGGGCACAAGTGGAGCAAAGCAGACATCCCCCTGACCTCCATGGTGTAAAGCAGTGCAAGCAGCAGGCAACAGTGTGGCACCCACTTCTTTTAATAAGTAATCATGGCAGGATGACTCAGTACCCCCAGCATTGCCACTCTGGAAAGGACAGGCACCCTTCGCCCTCGAGTCGAAATACTTACAGATCAGCAGTGTAGCACACAGCCAGATTCACCAAGAGAATGGAAAATGGCCCTATGGCCACTTTTATTTTGCCCCTGCCAGCCAATCAAAACCTGTCCTGTAGTTTGTCCATCACTCACCTGGCCCCTCCCATACCCCCCCTGCCAACTAAGTTTTGTTTCCTAGCTCAGAGAAGTTAGGGTCAACCGTCTGGGTCACTTTGGCACCTCCATTACTCAATCGAGGTGTCCGCAGTGTTCTGAAGTTCCTTGGAACTCGGAAATTCAGAATCAGGGAATGGAACCCCCAATTAATTCCGAACAAAACTGGGGACTGAGTTTCAGCTCTAAAAAACCCACTTTGTTTTAAACCTGCTACTAGTTAAGAGTGTCTCCTAGTTCTCATACTGAGAGGGTAAATAACCATTCCCTATTTACTCATTCCACACAACTCATGATTTTATAAACATCTATCATATCCCCTCTCAGACGTCTCATCTCTTATTGCTCGGAAAGTGAGTCATGTGAGGTCAGACTCAGCACCTGGTCCTCTAGAGAGGACATACTGGCTGGCTGGGTTCCCTCTGGAATTGTCCGTCCACATGTTTAGAAATAGGGGCAGTCAAGACCTCTTTGACATGGGCAGGACTAGAGGTGAAATGAATACCTGCCCAAATGAACAAATCTATCAGATCTGAACTGAAAGAAATGAAATGGGTATCAAAAGTTATCCAACTGATCTTTGCTCAATTATTGATTTTCATATCTTCATGTTGATTGTGTGTTTTGGCCATTTGTTTGATCAGTTCCAGTTTTTATCCCATCCATTTTTAATATTACTGGCAGAAATAAATGGAAATCATCAATGACCAAACATGGAAAAAAACAAAACTGGAAATGAAAAAAATAACCAAATTGCAAAAATTCAGTAGTTCAAACATTGTGATTAGAGCCAAAATGGATGGGTACTTAATTTAGTACCTGTGGGTAATATCTGAATTTTCAAGTACCACATTGAGTAATCAGTAGGCTACCTGGGTACCGATTGAGTATCCAGATAACTGAAAAAAATTGATAATTTCCAGTACCGTTTTTTAAATTTTCCAATTACCAATCAGTATATTGGGATGGAAAACCAATTGTTTTTTTACAGAAAACAAAAAAAACCCATTGTAACCAGAAGTTGAAAAATTGGGACCGGATGTTGACTTTCCAAGACCAGAAGTCAACTTTCTGGGATGAAAACCCACAAAAATAGCATCAGAAGTCAAACAATCGGTATAGAAGTCAAAAATTGATAGTAGAAGTCAACATTCCAGGACTGGAAGTTGACATTCTGGGACATCAGGTTGGTACCCAAATTGGGTCACAATCGGGTACCAATTGGTATCCAATGTTGTTGAGTCAATTCAGGTACGGGAAATTAGTCAAGTATACCCGTGTTTGCTGGTACTCATTTCAGCTCATGATGAATGTTGTTAGGGTTGAGTAGAGTCTACCTGAAATTGCAAGAAAACCAGCCCTGCAAACATTTTTTCTGCTACCTGTTTTAACTCCAGCAGGACAATCCACCATTAAAATCAGTGGCAGTTTTGCCACTGACTTCAAGGAATGTAGGTTGCACCCTAGAGTGATGAGAGCTTGATTCAACCTACATGCTACTAGACCAGGGGTGGGGAATCTTTTCTGTCTTGAGGGCCACACTGAAAATTAGTACGACCTCCGAGGGCCGCTAAGAGGTTGGGAGTGGTGGTGCTTAGCAGGTGTACTCAAGAAAAGGAGGGCCCAGATCATGGATCGGTGCCGTGGATCTGTCCCCTACCCGTGTGTGCGTGCCCTCCTCTCTGCCCCATTATTTGTTGATTTATAAGGCCCTTCACGGTCTCAGCTCCTCATACCTCAGGGATTGCTTCGCCCTCCATGCCCCAGAGCAGCTCCTTTGGTCTGCCGGGGGGTGCCTTCTTGGAGTTCCCCCGTGTTAAGCGGGGGGCCACAATGGAGAGGGCATTCTCGGTGGCCGGGCCGCGTCTTTGGAATTCCCTCCCAGAGGAAGCTCGCCTGGCCCCGAGCCTCTTAACATTCCGGCGAGTTTGTAAAACCTGGCTGTTCGCCCAGGCCTTTGGGGAGGGTGGGAGAGTGGGTTAATGGGTTTTTATCACCCTACCCTTCCTTATTATTTTTTTGTACATTTCTGTCCTCCCTGTTCTATTGTAAAATTTTTATGATTGTTTTAATATTTTTTTAATTGTTTTAACTGAAATTTGTCAGTCGCCCCGAGCTGCTTGCAGGAGGGGTGGGATATAAATATATTGCAGGTGGGGCGGGATATAAAATAAATAAAAATAAATTATCCTGAGCTCATTTTTTCAGTGCTTAGGGGTAGAGACTGAATCCAGGGACCAGATCCAGGCACTGGAAAGTGGCCACATAAAAACTTGTCAAGGGCCGCATTTGGCCCCCGGGCATGAGGTTCCCCAGCCCTGTACTAGACAGAGGAGAGATGGAGTATGAAGGAGCCGAGACAGGGAGAGATAAGCTTCCATGCAAAACAACAGCTTATTTCTTCCTTTCATGCACCCATACATGAAGACAAGGGACGTTTCCAGACAAGACACTCTCCATCCACTACCCACCCACCCCCTACCTACTATCCATGTTGCAGGGCTGCAGTGTTGCCCTATGGTGCCCTGCAACATGTATAGTGGGTGGGAGGTGGCTAGTGGGTGGGGAGTGTCTTGTCTGAAAATGCCCAAGGTCTGTGTCCTGAAGACCTTGCATGCCAGACCAGTCAGCTTGTGTCCGGTGGTCCCTACTTAAGCTTTCCTCCTACACCCAAGGTAGCAGCCCATCCCAGTCATATCCCTGTCACAGGGACTCCTAGTATTCCCTGCAGATACCTGCCACTCCAAGGTGGGTGTTAAGAGGAGAGGAAGGAAGCAGCCATTCAGGAACCCAGATGCCACATGATACTGCACCCCCTAAAGGGAAGTAGCAATGTATGCCCTCTCCCCTCCCTGCTGGAGAAGAGTTGTCCCAATGAGTCAATGCACCTTCTCTTTACAGC
The DNA here is from genome assembly GCA_003113815.1 of Sphenodon punctatus. Taxonomy (NCBI): domain Eukaryota; kingdom Metazoa; phylum Chordata; class Lepidosauria; order Sphenodontia; family Sphenodontidae; genus Sphenodon; species Sphenodon punctatus. Next base: position 18,650,407 of record QEPC01009472.1, on the reverse strand, counting down.
TAAGCTTGTTGTGCACTGCCAAGTCCTATCCGTATATCTAGGGCACCCCCTTGCACCAAGTGAGCTTCTTTTCACATCTCTTCCCAGTGATAACCTGGATTAAAGAAATTATTTATAAACCTCTGTTGTCAGCAGAAATCTGAGAGTGAGGAGGTGATAATTAGTCCATAGTTAATTCAGGGCTGTGTGCTCCATATACCATGCTGATCCAGGGGAGGTGGGCCCCTGTACAAAACAGAGGTGTCGAGCCCCCCTGACATAGCAACATTTGACAGACACACACTCTCACCCATTAGAAAATGGGAAATGTAACCATAATACACTTTTGATGTTCAGTTAAATGTAGTATCCCCTTCAAACGTTGGGGTTTCCTGCATCCTGTTGTTATTTTTAGTTTATTCATGCACCCCATGTGTTGGGAACTCCTTGCAAAATTGCTGTAGGCACTTCACAGGCCAGGGCTCCTCATAATTGACGTTCAGCAGACCCTTATTTTTACACCAATTGCTTTTCATACGTGTTGCCATTTCAAGCTTTTTCATGGGCCCCATGCATTGGGTGGGCCAGCGTGAATTCCCCCAATGCATAGAGCCATGTGCAGTCACACGATCTCCACTTGCCTGGATCCAGTCCTGCTGACAGAGTCCATATCCCTGACCCAGATCCCATGGAAATGAGCGGATGGGTTTCCATTGAGTTCAATGAGCTGTGGATCAGGCCCTCTGTAGGTATCTAGAGATACAGACATAGCGTGTTAACCGAAGTGACAGCAGAGCACCGCTGTCATGACTCAACCTGGGTTGGGAACCCGCCACCAACATGGTCCTGACTAGGCCAGGCTGGACAACAAATGGGCCAGTGGTCTGGCTGCCGAGGAGGGCAGGGATTCACATGAATGTGCGGCCGACCCCGCTACTGCACTGTGCCCAATGTCCCGCCCCCTGCCATGAAGACCAGTCATGGGGGCCAATGACCATGGTGGTCAGCCATGATGGACCCCGCGTCACGACGGGCGATAACAAATATTATAGCCTACTGTGGCCTGCTTTGGCCCGATCAGGCTGGCAGCCCGGACTGTGACCCTGAAGGGCTCCAGTATTGCAACCAAGGCTCACCACGGACACACTCGGGAGCAATCCCAGGTGAACGTCTGGTACAATAAATCCTGAGGGGATGGAGTTAGAAGAAGAGAGAAACATGCTCCCTTATGCTTTCTCCCTAACAGATTGGGTTGAGCCAATCATCTATTATTATTTACAACTCATTAAGAAAAAGTGTACGAAGCAGGGGTGTAATGGGTTGCAATGGGCTCTGACGCAGAAGATGGAATGGGGTTTCCCTGGTCTTCTTCCCAGCGGCGGGTAAGGGGGATGGAGGGCCGTGCAGCTGACCCAGGGAGCATGAGGCTACCACCCTTATGGGTCCTAGTGCAGATGGGCCACCGGTCCCTATTCTAGGTACATATAGAGCTGAAACAGTGACTTTGGATGAATGCTGCCTTTGTTGAAAACTGTCTTTGGCCATTTTCCTGATGATTTTGAAATACCAATGTGTTTGATTTTTCCATTCAGCATTTTCAGAAGTGCTGCTGATACTGGGGCCAAACCCACACAACCCACAGGCAAACCGTGTGTGTGCAAATTGCACACAAGTCCATAGTGGAGACATTGTGCTGCATGAATTCCACATGGATCCCGCGTGGAAGGGGGTTGGGATTGTGGCCAGTGACAACCAAAGTGACAAAGGTGATGCCCAAAGTGACAAGTGTCATAAAAGTGACCAAAAGTGTTGAAGAGTGTCAGACATTTCTCTTAAGTTCGCCAATGGAATTACTGAAAATGGCGAGTGGGTGAAAAGAATTCCAAATATGAAAAATAGGGCAAATGTTTGGCAAGACGAAACATCAGGTAGGATCAGAAATGGTCACCCACTGGGAAAGGAATTTTTCACCGACATTTTCACCAAAGGGGCTGTCGTAAGTCCCTGCACGAGTGGGGCCTTTGTGGTGGGTAAAACATAGGGTTGCCATTTCATCTATGCAAATTTTAAAGGAACATTTATGAAAAATACATGTTGCAGGGCCCTGCATCATGTATTTTTCATAAGTATTCCTTAAAAATGTTCACAGGTGGCAACAGTAGTAGCAACCCTGCCACACCTGGCCCTGAGTCTAACTGGCTCCATCCTGTGTGGGGTGAAAACAGGGACATGTATAGAAAGCTGAGCCTCTGGCCCAGATAGACTAGAGGCGTCTTTAGACATAACAAAGATCGGGTGTCAAACCCACTAAGCACATGTTTGGCTGTTGTGTGTAATCACCATAACAATCCCAACACCCATTTGGCCAACCGTTACGGGCTTAAAGCGCCTGGATTTTGATAAAAAAGCAAGTACTAGACCAAGAGGGCCAGACTGAAGCGGCCTTATTACATGCCCAAAAAGTGGCCCCAGATTAGTCCCAAATTATGCTCCAAAGCAAAGTGTCTAACTATTTAGTTAACTGGTCGGACCGGGAGGTTAGACATGTTCTAACACTGTGTCGCCTCAGTGTTTTCCCCACGGCTTTCCTTGAGGGTAGAGATAGAAGATTGCCATATGGTGCCCGCATGTGCCAATCTTGTAGGAGTGGCGAGATAGAAACCCTCGCCCATGTGATATTCGATTGTGAATCCTACGAGACGTGGAGAGTGACGTCCCTGGGTACATTTATGCAGGGCCACCTTCGGTGGTCTCGACACGTTAGTATGGCAAAATTACTCAAAGGTGGAGACTCCGATCTATCTAGACAAATAGCTTGTTTTTGAAAACGGGTCCTGTGGCACAAAAGTGCTTGTTTAATCTCAAATGAAGTGGCTATTCCCTAATTTGTAATGTCTTACCATCTGCTCAGCTTGGCACTTGTTTGCGTGGTGTTAAAATCATTGGTTATATTTTGTTGTTGATATTGTTATTTTATTAGCACTGTTCCTTGTTTCTGTTTTACTACTTGTCATATGACCTATGGGTCGAGACAAATAAACTAATTCAAATGATGATGATGATGGCCACCCGTTGAACACGCAATGTGAACACCATTGCATCACAAGGACAAGTTGCGTGTTCTTGCTGAACATGTGGCCAGCGTTGTGTCTAATGATATTGTGTGGCATGTTAGCAGGTACAACATGGGGGACAAAGTGGAAGCACTTATGTGCTGAGTTCGGGTGGCGAGCAAAACACCAATTTGCCCCAAGATGTGCTGTGTGTCTAAGCAGTGCCATGTGGTGAACACAGAACCAAACTGGTGTTTGTTCACAGCAAGATCAAAACAACATTCAGACACCCATTGATGTTATGTCTAAAGACACCCTAGATCAGCAGGGAAGCAGGAAGGCAAAAAGGGGTACCCACAATTGAGCAGGGGCACCAAGGATTGGAAGGCCCTTGCCTTGGAAGAGAATATGGGAGCCTCGTAGAAGCCACTGCTTGCAATCTATTTATGTGATGAGGGATTTCTCCACTGATTAAATAAAAGAACATGAAAGAAAAAGAAAATTGTGCCTGATTGAAGGAAAAGGGAAGGCAACTGTGATGCTGCAGAGATTTGTGGTGGATGAGCACTTCTCTGCAGTATCCTCTTCTTCTTCTATTTTTTTTTTTAGTTTTTGCTTTTAGTTTTGCTTGAAACCTTGGAGGCAAACTTCATCTAAAAAAATAAATCAAAACTCTGGAAACTTGACCCAGATTTTTTGTAATAAACTATGTCATTGGCAGCCACACCAGACTCAATTAATGGAGGAAAATGGGTGCCGTAATGGGTTTGCAGGTTAAGGACAGATCATGGACAAACAGAGGTCAGCCGGAAGGGAACAATATGCAATTTATATACGGGCTATCTAGAGTCACTGTAAATAGCAAGGCCAATCATAGAGAGCCTCTCAGAGATGTGTGTGTGGGAGGGGAGACGAGTTTCTTATCACTGCCCCAGTGCCCATTCCATGCATCGAAGTGGGCCCGCGTACATTTCTTTTTCAGTTAAGTCGGGATGAAAACTGCTGAGTCAAGGCTTCATTTTCCTATCGCGCCACTTGGAAGGCAGATAAAAGGAGACAGCAACATCGGGCAGAGCTATAAATAATGCACTGAACACAGAAACTGGTGAAGCAGCCCTCTGGTTACAAATGGGAGATCCCTCAGTAACATGTTACCATGTTTACTAGCCTTCTTAATGGCAGCTCCATTACCCAGGCCTAACACCCATTGGTAGGAAAGCCTAATCTAGGCTGCTTTTAGACGTGCGTGGTGAACACATGGCATGAAATCACGCTGCGTGTAAATATCCCGCATGGGATTTAGGCTGCTTTCAGACCCTCCCCCCACTGCACATACAGGTAGTTAACATAACTAAGGCCTCTTTCAGACCTTTCCCCCCAATCCCCGTGTATATTCTGGCTGCGGGGGGGAATGCGCAGCCAGGATAAGCATGGGGATCGGCCTGTCTGAAAGCCCCCACCCCGGTGCGGCTTTTCCGGCATAGACACGCAGGGATGCAGAGCTCAATTTCCTGCGTCTCTGCCGGCAAAGCCACATGGGGGGGGGGGCTTTCAGACCAGCCGATCCCTGTGCATATCCTGGGTGTGCAATTCCCCCCCACAGCCAAAATATACATGGGGAGGGGGGAAGGTCTGAAAATGACCTTAGTTATGTTAACTTCCTGTATGACGTGAAGGGCAGGTGGAAAATGTAATATCCCCTGGAGACCAGGGAAGCCAAACTAGTGACAGACCCTCAAAATTAGTGCTCAGTCAGGGACCTGCAAAAACGGGTATATATCTGTCAAAACTGTGATACCCAAACTGTCTCAAAAGGATTAGGCGTTAAACAGTGCATGTCTAGTGCCTGAAGAGTTCCCCGAGTTTACTGGGAAGAGTTTCCTCAGTTTACTGAGTTAGGGCGCTTTTAAACGATCCTGCTCACAAGTGGGATCGTTTAATCTGCCGCATCTCCCCCCACCTTCCTCTCTAGGATGGATCTGATGTTCAGAAGAGCATCAGACCCGTCTCAGAGACTATGTGTGCATGCACGTGCGCACTCTAAAAGGGGACCCAGAAGTACGGCTTAAAGACGGCACATCGGGGATCCGCGTCATAGAGGGCAGGATCACCGGGCCGCTCTAACGCGGGGAAGATCCTCCTTCAAAGTAGGTTAGACTTTTAAACGAGCACAAAGAAAGGCAGCTGATCAAAGGATCAGCTGCGTTTCTTGTCTCGTTTAAAAACGCCCTTAGAGTTACCAGCTTTCTGCTACCAGATTACCAGTGTTCTGTTTTGTGCCATTCACTGAGTTACCTTGCTGTTTTTCCATCCATTTCCGTTCATCCATTGGTTGTTCTATGGCTCCTTCTGTTGTGTGTGTGCATGGCAATGAAAATGATGAAACAAGGTAATTCAGAAAGATGATTAAACTGTCCTACAGTTAGTCAGAATGGGACGGTAAAATGGAAAGTCGTTTACTCGGTAACAGTAAAACATGTGGTTTTTTTTTTTAGGTATTCGGTTACCTGTCTCGATATGTGGATACTGATTAGGTAACTGATAAGCGATCCAAAATTGCTACCAATACATTATTTTTAATCCATTTCAGCTCTATTGAATACCCATCCTCAGCTTTGTATGCAAGTGGGCTAGGAATTGGGAACTGTCTCATTAGTGCAGGTGCACTGCACAGGTGTGCAGACAGATTTGGTTATGACCAATAAATCTGCTAGTCCTTTACAATAATCTAGTGCAACCTCTCTAATCTGGACCCCTCATCTAGAGACCCTTTTTTGTTGTAGGCATGTTATCCTTCCTGTTGCTTGCAGGGGACATGAAGTATGTCTGGAACATAGAGTTGCTGACCATCTGCTGGGCACCGTCAGCACTCAGCAGCTGACCATCACTGAATCCTTTCCACCCCCACATGTGAACACCTATCATACTTGCTAATTAGCTTGTTCTACAAGATGTTTGAATATGGGAGGTGATTCTGTGGCTGACTCTGGTAGGAGGAAAGCAGTGTGCCCCACCTCACCCCACCCCAAGAAATGCCCACTGCAGCAACAAGGGCTGAATTGTCTGCCTTATTCAGCCTCAGCAAGGCATACACCAGATTATGGAATTCTCTACTGGCTGCCTTGGGGTCCATGAGAAGTTCTGAGAGTCGATCATGGCCTACTAGTCCAAAAAGATTTGGGTACCACTGCTCTAAGCTACCACTGGAGGGATGTGATAATGGGATAGATCAGGGGTGACCAGAGTAAGGGTGCATGGGATCCACTTGATCTGAGCATCATCCTCAGGTGTAGGGCTGAAATGCCAAGCTGCCGCGGTAGCTTTTTCAGATGGAAAAAGCTCTTCTGCAATGCGTGGCACAGTGCGATAGAGACGTTCATTCTGCTACTTTCATTCCGCTACTTTCGCCGTTCCGCTACTTTCATTCTGTTACTTCCACCGGCTGCGAAACTAGCAGAACACTGTTTGTTCTGACAGTTTCAATCTATCCGCAATTTTCATCGGCACGGTGAAGTAGCAGAACAATGTTTGTTACAACAGTTTCTGAGATTGTTTTGACAGTTTCCGAATTAGCGGATTGCCGGTAGAATTTGTGGAATGCCGGCAGGAAAGCTGCGGAAAGTCACGGGCAATTCCCAAATGGCGGAATGAAGTAGTGGAGCGGAAAAAGGAGTTGACACTTCAGCCCTACTCAGGTGGTCTACCACTGGTTCCAGTGCTCTAGTCTCACATCGCTCCTGCTGGCTCCCAGATCTAGTCTCAGAGCACTCCCCTTTAACGAGATCATTCTCTGGTGCACTGGAGGCACTCTCCAGCCCATCTCTTCCTTAGAGACACTCCCTGGAGTGCTAGTCCTGTCTTACACCACAGAGATGACCTCTGATAGGCTAGTTCCCCGCCCCACACCATGATCTACTGGAGACTCACTTGTGATCCACTGGTAGATCTTGGTCTACCTCTTGGCCATCCTTGGGGATAGACTGAACTCACAGCCTGATCTGTTGTGGCAACTCCTGTCGAATCAAATTGCAAAGGATCCTGAACCTGTGTCCAGATTGTAATAAACAAGAGTTTTGCTGAGATAGCTTTCCTCATCTCCCACCATAGGCTGGTGCGGACTGTGGGCAATGGCAATTTTTCTCTTGCTCTTAGTGTATTACACCCCAGTTAATTGTGTAATTCCACTTTTTCAAGGGTATTTGGAGGAAACGTGGATGGTTCATTGACTGGTGTTTGAATGAAGCGGAGAATTTAATTAAAAAACATGAGGGGAAATTAGTAGGAAAAGAGACTGATTGAAGGACTGGCATAGGGAGGCTCTGGGTGCATCGGACTTTGGTGAGCCAACCAAAAACTGCTGGCTTTGCGTTTGGCCTTGTACAATGGTCCCGTATTCCTTCGCCCTTGGAGAAGTTAGCAACAAGAAAGAAAATGTGGCTGGGCTTTTTTATCGTTGTTGATGATTTTTGACATAAATTTTACAGATTGAGCAGAGAGCTCCCTCCCCGCCCCTCGCCCCTTCCTCCGTCTGATCTGTTTAATGCAAACGGCACCTTCCTGCTGATTGCAATCACTCTCTGATTGAGAGAGAGTCTTTCTGGGATGGAGTCAGAGAGAGGCTGGCATTAATTCCCTGTGCAGAAAATGCTGGTGCTAGCAGAGCGCTGTACCCTGCCCCCGCTCTCCCCCATCCCCGGTGCCACTGACAGTAGTGCTAGTGAGCACTACTGTCAGTGGCACTGGGGACAGGGGAGAGCGGGGGCAGGGCACTGCCCCAGGCGCCCTCAGCCTAGGGCTGCCTAGCACGGGCAAGAGTCTTTTCAGTGAGACTCGTGGCTAATGACTCAGGCCACTTTCAGACCTTCTCCCCCTGTGCATATTCTGGCTGCGGGGGGGGGGGGG
>QEPC01009472.1:18615536-18642467 GCA_003113815.1 Sphenodon punctatus | reverse complement strand
GGGGAATGCGCAGCCAGGATATGCACGGGGATTGGCTGGTCTGAAAGCCCCCCCACGCGGCTTTGCTGGCAGACACATGCAGGGATGCAGAGCAGGAAATCAAGCTCTGCATCCCTGCGCGTGTCTGCACTTTTAGACTGGCCAATCCCCGCGCATATCCTGGCTGCGCATCCCCCCCCCCCCCGCATCCAGAATATGTGCTGGGGAGGGAGGGAGGTCTGAAAGCGGCCTCAGTGGGACTTAAATGCTAATACTTGTGCTATCTGCTTGGAGGATCCATCCTCTAAAACCTTTCTTTCTTTCTTTCTTTCTTTCTCAGTCCAATATCAGAGCACAATCCTCTACCATTAAAGTCAATGACAAAACTCCCATTGGCTGTTAATGTCAGAGGATTGTCCTGTTGCACAGGTCCCAAGTTCCCAAAGACACATAATAAATCCATGATTCCTTCTTGGGTGAGCCCCTCCCCAGATGAGCTTCCTGGTTTCTTCAGCTGAGTCCCCTTCTTGGCCTCCCTTCTTGGCCTTAATTTGGCCTGGATTCCTGCAAAGCCTCCTGTCTTTGAACCTGACTCTGCTAAAGACACACATGAGTCCATTAAAAAGAGCGCGTCATTATTATCGCTAAATGCATCCCTGCTCATTGAGTTGTGTCAGCCTCGGGCCACAGCCCGTGGCCCACTAAAGTTAGCAGTTAACAGCTTGTGAAGCAAGTGACACTTTAGGGAAGGCAGGGAGTTGAGGCCGCTGCCTGTTTCGGTCTATCTAGGTAATGCCATGGTTTGCGCTCATTGATCATTTCAAAAAAAGCCTGCGCAGGGGATTTAATGCCTTGCAAATTGCTTTTCCCCCCCTTTATATTCAATTTACATTTGCGATTGCATCAAGCTATTTAGGAGCTTTGCAGTCTTTGCAAACAATGACAAATCTCTCCTGAAACTTTATTCCACTGCAGTAAATTTGACCTGATGAGAGATTGAAAGAGAGAGAGAGGGAGAGAGAGAAAGAGAAACATCAATCTGTTTCTGCCCCTTGGCTGAATTATCTGCCCTGCTAGGGACTCTTATCCCGTTGGCAGCCAGCAGCTCCACCCCTGGAATATTTAACAGGTAGCCCAATCCAGCGTGTGGGCACAGCCCTGCAGAGCTGACACGGCTTTGCTGAACAAAGCTTTGGCTGGATGATTCATGCTGCAAGGAGGAGCTGGCATTCTCATTGCTTAACCTGGTTATTTTTTGACATTAGTTATTCATTTTAAATCCCCTTTTTCTATATCAAATTAGGAACGTATTATACACAAGCGAGCAATTTGTCGAGATGCTGAAGTGGCTAGCGCTGTATAATGGATGCATTGTCGTCTCCTACACAAACCCATCGGAGGAGTAAGGACCTGGTTCTGCCACTGTGCCGTCGATCCCACTGGGACCTTGCATTGACATAAGTGGCCAGTTCCTGGGATTGGTGTCAGGAGGACTGGGATGTAAAGCAGCTTCAGAAACTGGTAGTCCCACGATGAGGGTACTGCTGTCCCACCTCCAAATACGAGCAGATTGTGGCAGGGTGCAGCCTCGGAGAAATGCTGGCCCTTTAAGGGAGCTAGCACCAGCCTAGTTGCAGGCACTAGTGAGGCTGCAGGTGCTGCACAAACTAGAGGACAGCGCCTAAAGTAAAGCAGCTGTGTTTGGGCGTAGCAGAAGCCAGCCCAGAGATTAAAGCTTGAGCCGGAACTCAGTGCTGTGAAGGCTACAGGAGAGGCAGGAGCTGGGGGGAATACTGCCTCATGAGAACTCCCAAAGACTTCCTGGGAGACTGAAGCCAGGAGGAGACTCTCTCTAAAGGGTCAAGCCAGCCCACAGCTTGGGGCTGCCCCAGGAAGCCTGGCCTGGGAAAGAACACATTGCCTGCACTGGAAGCGTTGGGGCTACAGGAGGGATTGTGCTGGGCTCCAAGGCAGTGAGTGTGGAGGGACTGAAGCCTGGTAGGGACTGGGAGAAAGGTACTTGGCCTGAGGAGGGGTTGTGTCTGGCCAAGGGCCTGAGGCTGCGGAGTCCACGCCTGTAAGGACTGTGTCAGGACTTTAAATACAGAAGCAATGGTATAGGGAGGAGAAGAGTGTATAGATGTATAAAGAGACTATATCTTGGTGACGGGATGTTGTATTATATGAGTAAAGGACACTGGAGATAAAGTGAGGGTACTGCTGGTATACCAGGCACCCACCTGTACAGCAGCTTCCCTACCTGCACTGACCAAGCTGGTGTTGATCTTGCGGTCCCCCAGGCCGATAGTTCTGAGGGGCAGTCTCTGTGCTTACCCGGTGATTGTCAGCTGTGGGAGATTGGATGAGGGCGAGCCGCCTGAAATTAAATCCTGACAAGATGGAGGTGATGGTTGTGGGGAAAGCCGAGGGAGTGATGGCCCCCATCATTGATGGAATTTGCCTCCCTTGGTTTCACAGGTCTGGAGTCTGGGGGTGCTCCTGGATCCGCAGCGCTGCCTGGATGCCCAGGTGGCAGCTGTGGCAAAGGGGCCAGTCCGCCAGTTACATCTGGTGCATCGGCTTAGGCTGTATGTCTCGAACCCGGATCTGGCCACAGTCATTCATGCTTTTATTACCTCGAGACTGGATTACTGTAACGCACTCTACGTGGGGCTACCCTTGGGGCTGGTTCAGAAGCTGCAGCTGGTGCAGAATGCGGTGGCCCGTCTCCTGACTGGGACGGGCCGATGCGAGCACATTACACCGGTGCTTCGCTCTCTGTACTGGTCGCCGATAGTTTTCCAGGCCCAATTCAAGGTGTTGGTGTTGACCTTTAAGGCCCTAAATGGCTTGGGCCCCACCTACCTGCAGGACCGCCTCACCCTCTGGGTCCTGGATCGGGCCCTGCAGTCTGCCAGGGGCACCCTCCTTGGAGTCCCCCGCGTTTCCTGGGTGTCTACCATGAGGAGGGTATTCTCTGTGGTTGCGCCGTGGCTGTGGAACTCCCTCCTGTTGGAAATCCGCTTGATTACCAACCTCCCCTCTTTCCGCAGACTGTGTAACACCTGGCTCTTCTGCCGGGCCTTTATCAAGAGAGATGGGGTGGGTGGGTTGGGCAGGTATGGTCTTTTTAGGTTGTTTTAATTGCCATTTTATCACTGTATATTTTAATGTTTTCAATGTTTTTAAAATGTTGTTAGCCACCCTGAGATGCCTGAGGCAGGAGGGGACAGCCTATAAGTTTTAATATAAATAAATAAATAAATAAAATAAATTCCCTATTGAAAGTGACTTTGTGGGACCTAGTCCTGACTCCTGATAAGACTTACTCTGAGTTGGCTTCCCCCTGTTACACTATTGTTGATGCGGGGGGGGGGGGGCATCAGTTACACCAATAAAACTTCAGGGATTGGCCAGTGTGTGTCAATAAAGTCAGACATAGGCTGTTAATACATGGACGGGGATGGGTTGGGGATGGGGGGTTTGGCACGGTGGGCGGAGGTAGGTGTGTGTCCGTTTATACGGACACACACCCACTAATACCCATCTCCACCCACGGAGCCTCCTCCATTTTACTGAGTGGGTGGAGGTGGGGGTGCGCTGGGAGTGCGCACGCACAAACACCCACCGCCCATGATGTTTACATGGGTGCACACCCACCGCACACCCATCCACCGCTGGCCGTCTACATGGACTTCCCCCCCGCCGCACACCTGCCTGAACACCGAGCGCCCGGGGGGTGGGGGCAGGGGGCATCCGTGTAAAAACTACCTTGGCCAAAGGAATTGCAGTCTAGGGGGAGGAGGGAAGCAAAGGAAAGGGGGACATAGGGAGAGACAGGGATACATTCATGAAATTGATAAGTCACAGGTGTCCATGTTTGGCTTAGTTGCAGGAGAGAAGGTAACCCTAAATGACAGGAGAATAGAGGGAGCATCCATCCAGGGGGATGAGTAGCTAGGGAATGCCTGATGGAAGAGGTGGGATTATAGGAGGAATTTGAATGTCAGGAGGGAAGAAGCAGAGCAAATAAGTTGAGGGAGAGAGTTCCAGACATAGGGGGTGGCATGGGAGAAGGGTGGTGAAGATTCAGGGAGCAGCAGACTCTGGAGCGAGTGGGGGCAGTGGCAGAGAAGCAACGAAACTCCTGAGTGGAAATGTAGCGGGAAATGAGGGCAGAAAGATACGGAGGAGCAAGGTCACGAAGAGCCTTGAGGGTGAGGACAAAGTGTGCTGGATGCAAAGCGAAAGCCAATATCAACTACTTCTGAAAAATGCGTGTTTTTATATTTGCAAATATTCTTCACGTTTTTGTGAATAGTCATCTGAATATGTGAATAATTATTCATGCAGGAAATGATATTCAATATCTGTTTATTACAATATTTCAATTTAGCTCTTATGGTCACTTTGGTATTTTGATTAATTTGGTTTTGGCGTTTCAATCACTACCGTATTTTGGTGACTTTGTTTTTGGTGCTTTTCACACAATTGAGCAATAGCGCTAATCGTATTGAAACAAAGTCACCAAAATACTGAAATGATCAAAATAACCGAACTGAAATAACTACAATGGATCTTTGGTTCCAGAAATGAAGCAGTAACCAATTAAGCAGCTCGTATATGCCAAAGTGGGTACAATCACGGCATACAATGTTCATTCATCTCTAACAAGCACAAAGGCATGGGTTTTTTAAGCAATGAGCACTTTGGTGGGAGCTGTCGATGGTCAGGATTGGGCCTTTAGTGTGGGTGGAAAAAAAAATCTGATAAACAACAGGGATGCTTGTCACTCAAGCACTGGTGTTTGCCAGTTGCTCAGGAGAGCGTGATGACTGGTAGTTCAGTGTTAATTACACAACTCTGTGAGTGTGCATGGCAGTGGCACTTCCCTGGCACATTATAAACAGCAGGCTGAATGTTCATCTTACACACACTAGCATAAATCAAGGGAGACTTTACTGACTTCACCGGGTTTACCTACAACTGAAACGGAGGTTCCCAATGTGTCCACTGGAACATCCTGATCTGCGGCCGGCGGAATGCAGATTGGCCACGCTCTGGTCTGGTCTCCATTCCACTGGAGATCTGGACCAACAGCTCTGGCTCCCCCTCCCCTTCGCAGTCACAATTTGTGCATGTGCATGAACAGAAGACTTTCCATGCATGGGTGCAAGGTTTTTATTATTCATTGTGCATGCACAACATAGCACTGTACACTACAGGTTAAGTAGGGAATGAGGTTCCATTTTGCACATGCACAAGGGGGTGGGGTGGGGGGACAAAACCTCTTTTGTGTTTTCAACAAAAGAAATGAACAAAAAAGAACAGAATCCAGCTTGCATCTCTCCCCCTCTCGCCAATGAAAAAGATATCCATAGGACATTCTGTATCCATCGAAAATCACTGCTGATGTTTCAGCCCTTACCCTGATGTAAATCCAGGGTGAGACGATGATTAGGCCTCATAGGTTTTGAGGCACTTATGGCCTTAGACAGAGTGAAATGAGACACATTTCTAATCCATGGCAGTGAGAGGATGAGGTAAACAAGGAGATTAAGGCAGGGAGCCCATGAAGGAAGCAAATCTGAGAACTGGAGAAGGAAACACTAACATCCCTTGAAATATAGAAGAGGCAGGAATTGGCAGGAATTAGTATAAAGCTCTTTTCAAATGGGCCGCAGTGGGTGGAGGTGGGTGAGCTCCTGTTCTCATGGATGCACACCCATCTCCACTCATCTCCATGCACAGAGCAACCGCCATTGGAGCCCGTTGCTCCGTACGTGTGTGATGGGTGGAGCACACACACACACACACACACCGCGGGCACCATTCCTATGGGCACCCACCCATTCCTCTGCACCATCGGTGGCGTTGTTCACACATGTGTGCAGTGGGGGGGTGGGCACCTGTGTGAAAAGGCCCAATGGAGACTTTGGAGGCAGCTGGGCTCTGAGAGTCCCTGGAGTTCTCTCTGGCTCTCTTAGGCTGCTTTTAGATGAGCGGGTCGCCGTCGCGCAACCCACTCGTGCGATATTTCAAAATTCCGCAACGCGGGATTACACAAGATGCCCAGCGGGGATCAAGTGCATGAAAGACGCATTCTTTGCCGACCGCAAATTAAATACCTCAAAATCGAGGTATTTAATTCATGGTTGGCCAAGAATGCGTGACCGCCTTTCATGCGCTTGATCCCCGCTGGGCGTCTTGTGTAGTCCCACATTGCGGGATTTTGAAATATCTCACAAGCGGGTCGCGCGACGGTGACCCGCTTATCTAAAAGCGGCATTTGTTGCAGAGTAGCTAAGAGCTTGTACTGGTAGCACCATCAAACTGCTGGGTCTCCATAAGTTCTGTCCTGGGTCAAATAGTCATGGAAGAGCCTGTTGACTGCACTGTCCTTGCAAGGGGAAAGGTAAGGAGAGATGTTGGCTAGAAGGAGAACAGTAGACTGCTCCTCTTCCTCATCCAGTCAGGGTGGTTGGAATCAATAGCATGAGGCGATATTTTACATTACAACACTGAGCTCTCTTGCTCATTCACCCTGGGATCCCAACTGCCATGTGGGATGGCTCTTTAGATTATAATGCATGTTTTCGTTATTATTCAGGCTTGATATCCATGTCTCTGAACAGCCGGCAGTATTCCTCGCCTCTGCTCCTGCAGCACAGATGGACTGTTCTCTAATTGAATTCTTCATCCTGTCTAATCGATGGCAAAGTGACTGGCTTCCCACTAGGGAGCTCCCTCCAGTCTTGGGATGCAACTCATGGCAGGGACAGACTGACCAACGGCCTGGGAAACACTAGAGGGAGTGGCATGGCTTTATCTGAGAGCTGGGCATAAGCAGCTTGACGTAGTTGTTGCAGTATCTCATTTTCTCAATAGCAACTCCTCATGGACTCATTCCCAGCACTTCGTTTCAGAGTGGGTTGCAGCACAAACTCCCATTCTGAGTGTTGTGTCAAATTCTTATCTCTTCCGTTGCTCCATGATGATCTTAGAGCTGAAACTCATTTGCTACCTGTGGGGTAATACCTGAAATTGTGGGTACCATTTTGGGTGTCCGACAAGTTACCCATATACCAATTGGACACACAACTACCCCAAAATACTGTTACCAAGTTAAATTGGTATGGAAATCATCAGCACAGAAGGTCAACAAAATGATTCCAAAAGTTGGAAAATCGGTACTGGGAGTTGAAAAATCAGGACGAACAATAGAAAATTAGTACATTGGGTAGCCTGTCAAGCATTAATTGGGCACTGATTAGTACCTGATGTTATCGGGTTGGGTCGAGTACTGACATTTTGATGGGTATATCTGTTTTTGCAGGTGTTTGTTTAATCTCTAGCCTTCTCTGCTACTCAGTGCAAGGAGTTGGCCAGAAGTGGGGAACCGTTTCCGTCCTGAGAGCTGCTTTGACAAGCAGTACAAGCTCCGGTGCAGGTGCTTAAGGGATGTATTTATAAAAAGGAGGACCCAGTGCATAGATTTGTACCATGGATCTGTCCCCTATCGTTGTGTGCATGCCCTCATCTTTGCTCCTTTACCCTGAGCTCAGTATTTCAGTGGTTGGCGGTGGGAACTGGATCCAGGGGCCAAATCCAGGAACTAGAAAGGGGCCACATAAGAACTCACCATAGGTTGCATTTGGTCTCTAGGCCTGAGCTTCCCCACCCCTGGAGTAGGCCATTGAAATGCAGGAGAAACAGCAGTTGAGTGAATACAAACCCAGGAAACAAGACAGAAGTGGTAGGTTTGTGAGAGAGAAAGACATTACATGAATGGAGCCTATGAGGCATCTTCCAATACTCTGATAGCTTGGATGTGTAACTGAATAGTCTGGAAAATGGGTGCCAATAGGTCTCTTCTTGCCCTCAGTGTGTAGCATTCAGCCTGTTTAAAGAGCCGTCATGTGGCCTACATACCACCACATCAGAGATAAAGAAAGACTTAAGTGATGCACAGACCACATACTGGGCCTCTGCACTGTGCTAGGCATCACAGTGCAAGTGGCTGCTGACTCAGCAAATAACAAGCACAGGATCTCTGACTCAGCGCTAAGACACAGCGGGGCTGGATTTATTAATTGCCGTTGATGTCAGGAGTCGGGGGAAGGGAATGCTCAGGCCAAGAGGAGGGGAGGATTTAAAAGAGAAGAAATGGAGTGAGGGAGAGAGTGCCTTAAAAAAAAATGAAATCCCCTTTCCAAGCCTCCAGGAAAAGGTTCTTCTCTTCCATCTCCTCCCCAGCCGGGGTATTATCAGGGCTTCCAGAGTCGTCAAGAAATGGCCAGAAACCGAGCATCTTGCCTGCGTTATTATTTCATTAAAAATGTTAATTCCAGCAGGCTGTCTTCCTGCCCTGCCGTTGCATATTCATCAGTCCCCTCCCCTCATTCCTATTCCAGAGACATGGCCTCTGGGCAGGGTATTAGTGCAGTTGGCTGGGACTCAGAAAGACAGCTCTGTCAGGAAGCCGCAACAGGCCAGTGGCTCAGTGGAAGGACATGAGGTTGGGGGCTCAGTGTCGCCTCGGTTTAGCATTTGATCTAATTCCTCTCTTGCTGTGTGTGCGTACCCATGCATGTGTGTGTGCCTGTACGTCTGTGCCTGTGAGTGTGCATGTGTGCACAACTGTCTGTGTGTGCTTCCAAGTGTGTGCATGTACTAGACTGAAACGTGTACCCACAAATCCAGTTATACCCATTGCACAGAACAACTGCCTTTTTCCAAAATGGAAGTGACACAGCTGGTGTCGTTTTGGAAAAGGACTCTGCATGCACAGACGGGCCACGGGAGACATTGTGCACGTGCACCGTTCTTTTTGCTCGTTTTTTAAACTGAGAAACACAATCTCGATGAGAAATTGTCAAGGTTGGAGCTTTTCTCGATTCTCGTGTTTTTTTTGTCGATTCTCATTAAGATGATTGATTCTCAACGAGAATCAATAAAAAGACAAGATTGAGTTTCAGCCCTAAAATGAACTCCCTGCGAATGGGTGCTCTGTGTCCCAGAGCACTGGCATGGTAAGCTAAGGGTACTTTCTGACGTGTTTGAAATGCCACGTGGTGCGTGATTGAAACTTTTCTGCGCATTGACAAGGGTGATTTATTGACCTGGATTTTGCAGCTCAGTAAAGCGCCCGTCAGTGCACAGAAAAACTTCAATCAGGCCCTGTGCGGCATTCCAACATCATTAAAGACGCACCTAATTTGCATGTGCGTCCCATCTCCCGACCATGTAAGGACACAGTGTCAAGCATGTTGGAATGCGACCTAAAATGGGATGCCAACAGTGAGATTCACAGCAGTGCCCTGCTGATGCAAACCTTGCTGATCTTGCTATGAATGTGAGTCTCCTTCACCCTTGTGCCGCTCAGAAGGCTGCAACAATGCATGCAACTTCCCACTTGTCTCAGCTGCGGTTCTAGAAGCACGTGAGCTTTTTCCAGCTCTGCTTTCTCTGTGGCACGTCCTAAGCACCTGCCGGGATACCAGCTGTGTGAGCTTCCTTACAGCAGTGCCAGATGGAGGCTTTGGCTCTGCTTGGCCCGATTAGCATTCTCAAGGAACACATACTGTCCCAAAGGAAATCCACAACCCGGCACGAACACATCTGGGTGGCCAAATGAAGTGTCCCAAACCTCTGCAATTAGTTTTTAAATTGAAAAGAGAAAGATCTTGGAGCGGCCAGCTGAGCTCCCTTGTTCTTTTTCTATGGCGAGAGTTCCAAGTAAAACATGTACCAGAATAAACTTCCTCCGACTCACTCTCCAGCGATGGCCAGAGCATCGCCTGGTAAATAAAACCTGAGATTTCAACTGGAAAATGTTAACTAGCCTCGAATAGCCTGAGCCCAGGAACATTGGCACCTTCTTTGTCTGAT
This sequence comes from Sphenodon punctatus, assembly GCA_003113815.1. Classification (NCBI taxonomy): domain Eukaryota; kingdom Metazoa; phylum Chordata; class Lepidosauria; order Sphenodontia; family Sphenodontidae; genus Sphenodon; species Sphenodon punctatus. Next base: position 18,632,597 of record QEPC01009472.1, on the reverse strand, counting down.
GTTTATCTCTCTCCTCTAAGAGGTTAGGATGCTGTGGATGGCCCATGCTCCGGGCAGAAGGACCCATCAAATGTACAGGGTGGGCAAGCAATCAAATCCTCCCCTCGGCTGTGGAGTTTGGAGATGAGGCCTTTGAATTGGGATTAAAATCAGAACTTTCCTGGTGTTTGGAAGAAGTCGGAGCCAAGTGCTCTGCTTTGAGCCTGTTCCTGTGTGTTTGCAATGCTTGAGCTCCTTCTATAATTGGACTGCATGTAGGGATTTTGAAAAGCAATGTCTCCAAGTCCAAAGTTTTTATGAAGGTGTGGAGACTTTGTTTATTTCAGTTTCTGGCCCACCATTTCCCAAAGACTCAGGTCAAGTAACAAAATATATAGGGGAACAAATGACTAGATTAAAGCAATCACCCTCCCAACCAACTATATATAAAAATCCCATCTAGATACCCCATCCCAGACTCTAATCACCACCAGTTAAATGCCTGGACAAATAGGTAGGTCTTATAATGCCTCCAGAAAGCACTCAGGCCTTGGTGAACCTCCATAGGAAGGGAGTTTCAAAGCTGTGGGGCAGTGACCAGGCTTGGAGCAAAGATTTTTGCTGCCCTGGGCAGCTCTGCCCCTCTTCCACTCACCATATCCCCACTGTCCTCGATTCGGCCACTGGCAGCACATGAGAAAAGTGGCAGCAGTTGGATTACGGGCAAGAGAGGCACTCTGTTTAATGTGTCACTCACCCTGCCCCCCATGATCCAGCATGGAGCTTATCAGCAGTGGTGGCAGGAGCTGGATTAGGGTCAGGGTTTCCTAGGAGAGCAAGTTGAAGCGGGGTGTCTGTTTTGCCTCTGATCCAGTGCGGTGGTTATTGGCGGCAGCAGCAGCAGCTGGATCCTGGGCAGAAGAGACAGCCCCATCAGCTTGCTGCTCTAGGGAGATGCCTGTGCTGCCTTTATGGTACCGCCAGCCCTGGCAACCACCAAGAATGCCAGCCTCTCTGTGCTCTTTAATGCTAGGATGGTAGGTAACACAAGAGGATGCGGCACACTGCCTCCTTCTAGTAGTATGGTGAGTCCAGCCCATCCACAGGTTCATGAACCTGTCACTCTTCAGGGTGAACAGAGCCAGGTTGTGTAGCTCAGAGAAAAGAGGTACACAGGGCACATAGGGCAAGAGGTCCCCAGTTCAGTCCTACCAGCAACAGGCCAGCTAAGGTTGCTGGGTTACAAAGGGTGTGTGTGTGTGTGTGTGTGTACAAATAGTACTGAATCAAGCAATCACCGGGAAAGCTGTTTCTATCAGAAACAGACCTTTTGTCTGTGCTCACGCAATGAGGAAACTTAATGGCTTTTTTCCTTCACTATTTCTGCTAGTTCCCGTTTGGTAATTGCCATTGTTTGGTACTTCTGGTAATTCTTCCTAGGCAGTAGCAGCCACACACCATGTAGCTGCTTAGCTTTTCAAGTTAACTATGTACATTTCGTTATTTCCCTTATTTGTCCTTGTTCTGGCTCTCCCGAAACTGAGGAAAATACCGGAAACTAACTGGGAGAAAATACCAAAAATGACTGAAAATACTACAAATTAGCCCAAATACTGAAAGTGACTGAATAAATACACCCCAAAAAATGGCAGATAATCTCAACAATAGTGGAAGTTTCAATTCAATGGATAGTGAGGAAATACCGACGAACAGTCACAAGCACTCCCAAAAGGTAGGTGTTTCCCATCAGTACAGGAACAGTTGTTCTTGCCTCAGCTCTAGTTACAAATGCGGTGGCTCACTTGTGACACAACACACCCAGGTGAGTTGTCAGCACTGGGGGTTGAACTGGGGACCTCTTGCTTCAGTTGCATGAGCCTCTACCCTCTACCTGTAGCAAGAAGACCTACATCTATTAGCCTGCTAGAGTAGAGATGTAGTAGTTTGAGGCACAGGGAAGAACAGAATTTGGGGGGCGTGGGGCAATTGGGTAGGGCCTCCAGGATAGGGAAGGAAAGCCTGTAGGGTAGAGAAGCTGGGCTTTCCTTGGTGGGGTAACAGGGCTGCTGTATGCCACTCCCACTGCTGGGGGTTGGAGGGAACCCGACTTTGTGCCAATAGTCTGGGGGCTGGCTGGGAGTCAAGCTCCTGCCAAGGATCTGTCCGGAGTGGCTGTTGTAGCTTGGCTCTGGGCAATCCCCTTTCCTCCCAAGAAGAGGCAGCAGTGGTATTCATCAGGGCTCCTGGTCAGAGTTCGCCACCTAGGGAGTCAGTGACATGCAGTGGGTAGGGCTGAAATGGCAAGCCGCTACGGAAGCTTTTTCCGTTGGAAAAAGCTCTTCCACAATGAGCAGCACAGTGCGATAGAGAGATTCATTCCGCTAGTTTCATTCTGCTACTTCCTCTGTTCGGCTACTGTCATTCCGCTACTTCCACCGGCTGTAAAAATAGCTGAACAATATTTGTTCTCACAGTTTCGATCTTCCACAATTTTTGCCGGCACTGCGAAGTAGCGGAACGGTATTTGTTCTGACAGTTTCCGAATTAGCGGAATGCCAGTGGAATTAGCGGAATGCCAGCAGAAAAGCTGCGGAAAGTCGCGGGCATTGGCAAAATGGCAGAATGAAATAGCGGGGCAGAAAAAGGAGTTTCCACTTCTGGGGCTCCTCTCCTCAAAACAGCCTTGGTGGCATGCAGCAGGGGGTCTAAGCCAAGGCCTCTCTGGAGGCGGACCCCCCCCTTCCTCCCCCCCACACCTGGGCCATAAGACTTCCTGCCAGGATTTGAATTTCCTAGCAATTGGACAAGCCAAGGTAGCACCCCAATTTGGGGGCTTTGGCGAGTCCAGGTGGAGGGGGACTGGCCTCCTTCACTTTGGGCTGCTGTTCTTGCGCTGCTAGCACCATACAAGCCAGCAATGGAAACGTCTTATCCTACACTCCCAGGCTAGTGCAGGATCGTTCTCTCCAGTGTGCCTGCTAGTAATATGTCGAGCCGGCTGAACTATTCCCACCAGCAGAACTCCCTCCCACCCTTGCTCTTAGCGGGGACTAGATGGTACTGTCTATCCAATGAAATCTCCTAGGGTCCCTCTCGGCTACAGCCTCGTCTGTCTCAATTCACACCCGGCACTGGGAAAAATATCATTGTTCTATTCCTCTCCCCTGCCCCGAACCCTCCAAGCAGAGCCCTCTCACTGAATTAGTAGTGACACCACCATTGGCTGTTCATCTTTTGACAGCTTCTAGCACTAATAGGAAGGCTGCTTCGGGAAAGGCACTAACAGCTCACTCTACTGCAAGGGTTTGAGCAGCCCCTAACTAATCCATGTGAGGATCTCAGAATTGTTAGCTTGGAAAGAACTTCAAAGGTTGTCTAGTCTGACATTCTAACTCAAGGTTGAGAGGTCACCTCTAGCTGAAGCAGTGCAGGAAATAAATATATATATATATATTAAAAATGCATGGTTAATATCCAGTATTCCGGATAGCTTGGTGGATATTCATTTACCATCCAGTTACCATGGAGGTTAACCACAAAACTGGAATGCTGGATATTACAGTTTATCGATCACCATATACAAAATTATTGTTTACCACAGGAGCAGTAAGTAAATTTATTAGGCATTAGCTTGCGCCATAGCCATTATATAAGTAAAATACACACACACACACATACACACACGCATACATACATACATACACACATACACATGCATGCATGCATGCATACATACATACATACACACACAGACACACACAGACATACATACACACACACACACACACACACATACACACACGCATACATACATACATACACACATAAACATGCATGCATGCATGCATACATACATACATACATACACACACACACAGACACAGACATACATACACACACACATAGATACACATACACACACACACACACACACACACACACTAGCAAACACAAACAAATAAAACACTTAATCACTAGATCTAAAATACAATCAAGAAATTCCTGGGAAACACAATATTCAGGAGCACAAAGGCAAGGCCTTGCCCTTGTCGGGGCTTGTGGTGACAACACCTGACCCCTGCAGCATTCAGGACAAATGATATAAATGCCTAACCCTTCTTAAGACATAAGCGTACAGCACTTGACCCTTAAAACTTAATCACAAACATGAAGCTCAGAGTCGTATTATAATACTTTTCCCTTCTCGGAGCTTATGTTGGTATCACTTGGCCCCTGTAGTACCTAGCACTTCAAAGGGGTTAGAGCGACGAACACCTAACCCCTAGGTCTTGAATCACAAGATTACCACAGGAGCCTATCTAGGTGGGAATGGCCCCTGGTTCCGATGATGGAATAGGCCCCGTGCTGGGCCACTCCACTTGAGTGCATATGAATTCTATATGTGTGTGGGCCGCACAAGCACAACGGTCCCAGTGTGGATGCATCTGCTGCAACACCCCTGGATTACCATTTACCACATTACTGCATAACTAACCCAGTCCAGATTGGAAGGGGAGTAACAAAAAGGGCGGGGAGGGGGAAGTCAAACAGTAATTTAACATTAGTGTGGTATACAGTACTCAGTAAGTGATAATGTGGCTAACCAGATATCCATCATATGCTAAAATGGATACCATCCGGTATCTGACTGAATAATGGATAGTAGCAGGTACTTGTTTTAGCTCTAATCTACAGCAAGGGTTATCACCCTCCAGATTTGACCCAGAGTCTCTGCATTTAAACTCTTATCTCTGGACCCTCATTTCTCTTGGTTATCCAGAGGTGACTCAATAACCTGGAAAAATCAGGGCTTCAAGGCGTCATGGAGACTGAGCAGTGGTGAAATAAGTACCCACAAAAATGAGTCTATACCATTCGAGTTTGCGGCATTCATTTGACTAAAAATATTGGAGTATTGTTTGGTCCCCAACACTGTATTTTATTGGGTACCTGAACGATCAACATATTGTTTTCAATTTTAATCCCATTTTTTTTTACTTTTGGTCCTGGGTTTCAGAAAATGATTCGGGTATTTTTTCAGGTTTGTGGGTGTTTGTGGGGAGGTACTCAAAGAGATTTTGAGTACAGATTGGGATACCTAGAACGTTACTCGAAATTTTGCATATTGCCCGGGGGTACCGAATGAGGTACCCGTTTCAGCTCTAAGCGTGGGATCACATGAGATAGGGGTGGGACAAAAAGGCTCTGCCCCTTGTGGGGTGTTGTGATGTCATCTCACGGGGCAGGGCTGGTCAGAATGGAGACGGGTGAGCCTCTTTGCCCCATCCCTTTGGGGCAAAACCACAGGGAAAGTGATGGTCCCACAGATGGATGCTCTTGAGGGAACGGTATGGTTGGGGGATACAGTTGTCCTAGTCGCCAGCAACTGCAGGAGCTGCCTCTCTCAGCAGGCAGCTTGCCAGTTAGCATGGTGTGGAAGCAATCAGGAAAGTCAGAAATCAATCCAGCCTTTTCTCTTTAGAGGAAAAATAACCACCTCAAACAAAGCAAGCGTATGGTCAGGAGGGAGAGAGAAGAATTTTTAATGACAAACTTACTTCAGCTGGGACACCAGGGGGCTGTAGCAATATGAGATTATGCCTGCTGTGCAGAGACTCTATTACTCCATATATTACCCTCTGCTGCCAAACGAATGGGTTCTCACCGGTGAAAATATAACCCTTTAGAAATGTCAAGACACGTTTTAAAAAAAAAAAAAAATCAGGTGGGCAAGGGAAGCTGCATGGCTTAGAGGATTGTGCACACCGCACGGAGCAAATCCTCTCTCTCCCCCTGAAATGGATGGTTTGAATCCAAACCAGGGTGGTAGTTGCATGCAGAGCAGCCTGTGGGGGATGAGCTTGCTGGTCTGGTCAGATGTTTGTACTACAAAATGACCACTGTGTTTCCCATCTTTGTTGGTCAGAGAATGAGAAAATCACACTGAGGAGCAGCTTCGGGAAGCACCTGCTTTGTGGATGAAGAATTCCCCAGGAAAAATGCCTAACTGGGTGGCCAGCTTCTTTGGCTGATGGCTGGCTTTTAATCAGACCAATTGGTCCAAAGCAGAAGCAGCGACTGCAAGGGAAGGAAGATTTGTGAGCATTTGCCCTTTCCTTGCATCACTCCAGGACTCCTTCCGTGCCACAAACAAACTCACTGTCAGGATGCGGCACCCACAAGTCTAAACCCCTTGTCCTTTAGGCTCTCAGACAGGGCAAGTGCCGCATAGCCATTCTGGCAGCTTGAGGTGGTATAGACCTGGAACAGCAGAAACCAGCTTCCCCGCTAAATACTGCCTTATCCGGGATCCTGGTTCGCCAACAGGATACTGCCGCCCGATTGACTAAGGGAACTTATATTTACCTACTGGGTCAGGGCCAGCCCTTACTCCTGAACATAAGAAGAGACACTCGGCCGTTCAGTGCCTGGGACTGCATAGACACCTTGCCAATCTCGCCAGTCTACATCTGAGTCCTCATATCTCCCATCCTCATTCCTGCTTCATCCCTTTCACCTGGATTGACCACTCTGTACTGAATCATGCTCTTACTTCCAGCATAGCTCCTGGCTTGCTTTCTGAACCTGTCACCTCTAAATATGGTACAGACCGTATTGTTGGCATTACCTGTATCAGTCAAACTGCAGAGTAAATTACGGTCTGTGAACCGGTTATGTGCCATTATCTGGTAATGGGACAAATCTGCAGTATCCGATCCCATTCAGCAAGGACCAGTTACTTAGCAGTACCTGTTCATTGTTTGGCAGTTAGTTGGTTTAACAGTTTAACGAATAAACCGTGTTGCTGCATAGTACCGCCCATGCGCCGCTTACTGTATCTGTGTTTGCCATGTCCACATCATTCCTTTCCTGTTACTCCTCCTCCCCTCTAGACCTGTTTTCAGACTAGTAGCAGTAACATGGTGACAGAAAAAGGTTACACTCAGTCAGTTAATAATTGTTATATTATCCGGTTACTGTAATTGTCAGTTAGCCATTGTGGTCATTGCTAGTGGCCAGATAACTGACAAACTGTCCAGAACAGTCAATATTGGCCACAGATAATAAATTTGCTATTTGTATTTACAAACAGTACAACAGTTACTATTTGCAGCTCTAGCTGTAACCCTGTGGTGTGGGTGTGTGGAGGGGCGGAGCTGGTTATGATGCCCATTATCCGCAGGGATCCGTGTTCACTGCCTTTTCCCCATTGCTGCTAATAGGGAAAATGGAGTGAACACGGCTCCCTGAATTTATCTCTGTCATTTACACAGTATAAGTTAGAGCTGAAGCAAATGTACCTTTTTGTATTTGCAAAACCAATTTGCGGAATTTGTCCTGCAGACCCAAATTTGTCTCAGTTGCTGTTACAAAATTCACTTTTTCGTACGTTTTTCTCTTCATTTCTTTGGTACACGATTCCGTATTTTGTTCACTTCAGTCCCTTTGAGGAAACAGGACAGATTTAAATCACGCTTGAGGTCTCTCCCAGTCCTATGGGTGTTTTTAACGGAGACAGGGTGGAGTGGGGATCCGGGGCCTGCACGTGGGGTGCCATGCAGGGGGGGGGGCACTTCAAAAGAGTGGTCCCCACCTTGTCTATGCAACGCCCACCCCGTCCATGCACGAGCTACTCCGGCCTTTCCTGGAGTGCCCCAGACACGGACTGGACTGGCGGTGCATGGGTCAAAGGGGGGGGGGAAGGAACCACCCCCATGCACCATGTTCAAACAAGACATCCCCCAGGTATACGGTGAGTGTCCACGCGTGGGGGCGTCTAGTGTAAAAACACCTGTTGATTCTATGGCCCTTTTTACACAAGATGGTCCCACTCATGCCCACACAGAGCCGCTGCGTGGACATGAGTGGGACCATCTCATGTAAATCTTGTGGCCAGCGATGGGGGTGCATGTGTGCTCCTGCAAAACATGCATCCCCACTCACAGAGCAACCGGGGGAAATGTAGGTTGCTCTGTGAGTGGGGATGCGTGGGGGTTGGGGGTGCGCCCATGCGCACCAGCACTGCCCATACAACGGCGCACACACCCACTCCCAATGCAGCTGCGGCCCGTGTAAAAAGGGCCTATTACTCTTTGTTCTTTATTAGTGGATACTTTTGTGAATTTCTGCTGCGTTACATCGCACAGATGGATTGATCACATCCAGGTTCAAATGCACAACAGCCCTGCCAAATTGTACTGCCAAATATAGGAGGTACCAAATGACAAAATACTGAATTTCTGAAATGAACAAAGTACCAGATGCTGAAGTACCGAAGGGACCAAAATACTGAAGGCAGAATTGAAACAAAGATTCAAAACCAAGATGACAGTGATTCTGCTTTTGTATTTGTCACAAAGAGACATTGGGCTACATGTAGACTACAGGTCTAACAAATATGTAAAGGTAAAGGTTAAACATGTATGTAATGTGAAAGCTGAGAACTGGAAACTCACTTCATGCAATGGAGAAATGGACCCCAGAAAGGTACTTAAGGAGGGAGACAAGACAAAGAAGGTTCTTTTCTATCTCTCTCAGTTGGTTGAGATCAACTTGTTGAGCCTCATCTGCATCATCATATCTTACCAGCCAGAGAAAGGCTGCACCAAAGGAACTATGAAGTAAGGCCTTTTGGAAACTCCAAAGACTGGTACCTGGCCCAGCTTTCCATCGCTGGCTGTGACATGAACTGAAATACCCTTGTTCCTGGATTAGGGTAAGCCTAAATCAGGAGAATCCAAGTACAGATAGGAATGCATTATTGGTTATATTAGATTTATGCACTCTCGAGTATAATCTTGTACTGCATGCTTATTCATAATTTATTCATGAAACTTCTTTTATACTGAACTTCATATGGTCCAGTGGAATTGCTAAACCTAACATTGGAGAGACACAGTTTGGGGTTAATTCGGTGTTTACAAACACAGATGAACCTAGAGAGAAAGCGTCTGTGCTTGGAAACTCTGTGACTGAAAAGGTGACAAGAAGGTTCCCCCGGTGCAGACTCAGTCAGTTCTAGAGAGAGAGTGGATCCAGTGAGAGCTGCAAGCCAGGGAAACTGAGTCACAACAGCCTAGAGTGGGGTACTGAGCACCCAATCCCATGACAGTATTCCCTTTGCAAAAAAAGAATGGCCTCCGCCTTCCGCTCTCCTATACGGGGGATGGTGGACAGTGGAAGGCGCCTTGTCGTGCCCGATTAAGGGGAGACAGGGCACTGCAGGGGAAACTTTCCCGCCTCCGGGCTCCCGCGAACCCCCAGAGCGGAAAAAAAGCGGTGGCTGCACCAGATGCAATCCTCGGCTGGGGTTGCTACAGCAACCCCGCCAGTTCTAATTGGAGGAGGCTAGTCACATGGTGCATGCCTGAAGGGCGTGTATTAAGTTTAGGGAGGGGTGAACGAGCTCCGGCCTCACTTGCGGTTGGAGCAACACAGAAAACGGCACCCACCCAACCCTTCCCCTCGTACTGTGGATTATTATCGGCCGCCATTGGGGCCAGGAAGGAATTTTTGCGAGAGCTCAAATCTGACCTAATGGAGTTCCCATTTTTTGCCTTCCTCACAATGTGGGTATTTGGCCGGATCATTGTCCCTTAGAACGAGGGTGTTGTTGTGCTGTTCTTTCATTGTCGCACTCTGCAGGGGTCCAGTACTATAGGTTAGAATAGAATAGATAGGGCATAAGTAAGAGTCATCTCCTTAAGAGAAGGGGAGGCCACTTGCTGGAATGCAGGGTAGGGCAAGCGGCGGGGCATCCTCCCTGGGAGGGGCGTCGACCGAGGGCGGTAGGGACAAGTATGGTCCCCCGTCGGCAGGCGCCTTTATCCTTACTCATGTTTGAGAGTTGTGGTCCCCCTCACCTGTGACCAGGTCACGAGAGGGGGAGACGTTATGGACAATTTGTGGGTGGTAATCGAGGGTACATCGGAACCACCCACGGGGTTTGTTGTTGGTGAATTTAAGATTCAAGTACTGGACCCATATCGCATTAGGCGATTACCCCCACCTGAATTATGATTATAATTGATTGAATAAAGAGTGCGGCCATTCAAATCCCAATCACTGTGTCTTGTCTTCCTTCAGTGCGTCGGCAAAGGGGGTGGATGTGAACATACTGAATTCATCAAATTCAACATTGCTTAGAATATCAATTTTGGTTTTTAGTATGAACAATTTTCTTACAGTCCAACTGTGTAGATTAGGAGATTATAACTCAGGTCATCTCGCTTTGTGTCCTGCCACCATGTTCATATATATCTCTCAAGTTCTGGGCATCTTATAGCTTGATGTGTGGCCCTAGCAAGGTCCTCAGCAGTCCAAGGTTCCCCCAGAAGTTGAAAGACCAGAGGATGTTCCATAGTCTGTATCTCACCACAGACACAAGTATCCAGGTCTTGTAGATAGCCCCACTTCCTCATGTTCTTTGACCTACCAACCCTCATTTAGACTCCTCCAAATTGGCCATAGCAGGAGCATTCACATCATAGCCCCCGTCAATTGCTAGTATCTGTTAATCCTGCTGAACATCTACCACCGTTTGTCATCACATTATCCATAAACTCATGTTGTGAAGACTCATGAGATGTTAGTGATGGAAGTCCCCCCTTTAGATCTTCCTGGGGAAGCTTGGTCACAGGGAACAGAAGGGCAAGGACTTTGGTTGGGTCCCCTGTGCCTGTAACACACTTAGCATATTGCAGATGTTTTGTAAGAAAGTGTAGTGAAGGCATTAATAACCTATAGCTCTATCTCTCGTCACTTTTGCCCTCTGCTGTTCATGAATGGACCAACCTCTGTGAGCGGGTTGGTCCATAACGATCCCCATTTTGAATTTTCAGGTACTTTCTTCCGTTGTAGCCACAGTTGGAGACAGGACTTAAAAGACACCTATTTTGCAACTATGTTGGGTATTCAAAAAGAGATGTTTCAAAATTGGAAAGAGTTCAGAAAAGATCTACAATAATTAAGAACAGGAATGATTATTGGAAGTCTGGAAAATTTATCTTCTGAGAGACTTCAGACACTCCATCTGTTTGATTTATCCAAGAAGAGGTGAATAGATGAGTTGCAATTATTTAAGTACCTACACGGGGGAGAGGGTTTCTGATGGCAGATGCCTCTTTAATCTAGCAGGCAAAAACATAATGAGATCTAATGGAGAGAAGGTGGAAGGAGACAAATTCTACTTGAAATAAGGAGCAAATATTTAAGAACGAGGGTAATTAACCATTGGAACAAATTATCTAGGGATGTGATGGATTGTCCATTACTTGAGCTCTTTAAATCGAGACTGGATTTTTTTCTAACATGAATACTGAGACTCAGCCAGAAGTTCTTGGTGCAGGAATTTCCGGATACAGTCTGTGGCTTGTGTTATGCACTGAAATCACTTTGGTGGATCCTTCTGCCTATAAACCTTTTGTCTCCATTATCTCTTTGGGCTTTATTCCTGCCTTCCTAGAGTTCAAGAGTGGCCTGTCCACTCCACTGAACAGCCTAGGTCCTACAGGACTCATTGATTTGAACCCAATGCTGCAGGTCACCATAGCCGGCATTAAATCCCTTGGTAAGCTCCATGCGAAGTCTGCAAACTCTGAATTTTCCTTGCACTCCCAGTAGGCTTGTTAGTCCAGTGGCAGGGGGCAGTATAAATCCATGGGAGCTCATGAACTATTTATGGCTGTGCTGAGTAAGCAATCCACCATTATTTATTTAGTTCCCCCTAGGTCCCCTTTGGCCAGATTGCATTTAGCAAATACAGAGGGAGGCAGGAGCTCATTGGGACTGTGGGGTCTTTTCTCTCTGCCCTTTAAGCACAGAGTTCCCATGGCTTCGCAGTGTGGTTTGTGACCTAGGTTTGGAGGCCCGCAGGGAGGAAGCATCACAACAGATGCAAATTGCAGAGAGTGAACCTGGGAGGTGTCTTGAGAATACAGCAATCGAGTTGCAGGACCTGATCATGCTGCCCTGCCTGGAAGCTACTTGTTCGCAGTGGGAGCAGCTAATGTTACAGCAGAACCTTTGCCGACGCACCGAAGGAGACAGGACACAAGTGCTGGGTTTAAACGGCCGCACTCTTTATTCAAATCAGATTAAAATTAACAAATGGATGGGGGCAAATCGCCTAGTGCGATGCGGGTCCAGTACTTGAACTTGAGATTGTAACAATAAATGAGGGGTGGTTTCGATGTACCCTCGATTACCACCCCAACCGTGAAACATCACATCTCGCCCTCTCAGTGGCCCAAGTCACAGGTGAGAGGGACCCAATCATTTGATTGCAAGTAAGGATAAAGGTGCCTACAGACAGGGGACCATACATGTCCCTACCACCCTCGCTCGACACCCCTCCCAGGGAGGTTGCCCCGCCGCTTGCCATACACTGTTCTCCGGCGGGTGGCCCTCCCCATCTCTTAAGGACATGACTCTTACTTATGATCAACCTAACCTACTCTAAATGAAATGTACTGGACCCCTGCCAGAGTGCGACGAGATGAACAGCACAACAACACCCTCTTTCTAAGGGATAAACCAATTTGCCAAATAACCGCACTGTGAGGAAGGCAAAAAACGGGAACCTGTGTTCAGGCCTGATTAGAGTCCTTGCAAAAATTCCTTCCTGGTCCCGATGGCGACCGGTAAGAACCCACAGTGCAGAGGGAGGGTTGGGTGGGTGCCGTCTCACACAGCTCCAAGCCGCAAGTGGGACTGGAGCTGGGTTTCTTCTTGGCTTGTGAGCCCCGCCCTTCGTGCGGGACCCACGTGACTCAGGCTGTCCTATCCCGCCATTTTCCCCCGCCTTGGGGCTGCACAGCCTCGCAGCGGGAAATGCCTCCAGCCATCCTGCCTCCGCTGTAGTCGGGCGCGGCAAGGGGCCTCGTGCCTGCCACCCCCCCGTGCGAGGGGGAGCGGGCGGAGGGAATTCTGCACAGCTTGCACTGTCAAACTTAATCACACTCTGCCCCTGTCAGAATTTGGGGTCATTGGGGATGCAGACCAGGAGTGGGGAGCCTTTTCTGTCCCAGAGGCCACTTTCAAAGTTAGTGCAAGCTCTGAGGGCCACATACAGCTGGGGGTGGGAGTGCTTCTGGGTTGTATTCAAGAAAAGGAGGGCCCAGAACATGAATTTGTGCCATGGATCTGTCCCCTAGCCTGGTGCACATGCCCTCATCTTTGCTCCCTTACTCTGAGCTCAGTTTTTTCAGTGATTTGGTGGTAGGAACTGGATCCCGGGGCCAGATCCAAGAACTGGAAAAGGGACACATAAAAAAATAGCCATGGACTCCATTTGGCCCTTGGGCCTTAGGTTCCCCACCCGTGATGTAGGCAGTTGTAAGGGCAAGGAGATCAATACTTCTCTATATACCATATTGCCATTTCCTCTTGACCCATACTTCCTTATCTGTTCACTTCCTGACCTCCAGACCTGGTTTCAGAGTAGTAATAGTAATGTTCAGTTATGCGGTAAGACAGTAATGGTAACATGGTAAACTGGTTAAATGTTGCATTATTATCCGGTTATTTTGTTTGTTGGTTAGCCATCCTGGTAATTGATTAATGTCTGGATAATTATCTGCAATAGTGGATATTAACTGTGGATAATCAATTTATTATTAATTTCATGAACAGGCGGTAGGAGGATCAGGGCTGGGGAGTCGAGTCCAGAGGTCTAAGTCAAGGAGTGTGAGAAGGCTCGGACAAGAGGCCGATGCTAGGAGTCAAGGTCAGGAACTTAGAGTAGGGAAAGTCTAGGGGAGATAGGAAGAGGCAGGGCTGAGGAACAAGACTGTAACTGTGAGGAGACTAAGCTGAGGTGGAGAGCAAAAAGACCAAGGTGCACACCAGCCACAGGGCCGGCCTTAGGGATTGTGGGGCCCAGGAGAAAGGTGGGGTTCCCTTCTGCCACTCCCCGGATCAAGGGGTGCTACCTGGCTCAGTTTGGGGGTGCTACCTGGGTCTGGGCTTGGGGATAGGGGGAGGGGGCACTCCCCTCCACCCATCCATTTTTTGGAAGGGGCAGAGCACTAGCACTTACCTCATCCGCTTCTGCCACCACCACACCGACCTCGACTCCACCGCCACTGGCCTGGGCCCCATGCCGGGCCCACTCGCTGGCTCCAAGGTCGGCATTTGCACTGGCAGGTGCCACGCCACCGCTCCAGGGTCTCCCACCGACTCCGCTGTGCCTGCTGGCTGCTCCTGCTCTGCTCCGGTCCCGACTCCCGTGCCACCGCCAGTCTGCCATCGAGTCTGCCTCCTGACTGCCTCCTCCGACTGACCAAGTCCAGGCCCATGATGCCGCTGACTCCGCCGCTGCTGTTGCTTCTGCCTCCAGGCTACCATCCAAATCCACTGCCACCTCTGCCGCCGCACAAGCTACTGCTGCTCTGCACGTTCCTGCCTGCCAGCCCACCAGGAAGTTTCATAAAGCAACTTTCTTTGAGGAAGGGGAGGGGGGATGGCAGGGAGGAGGAGCCAGCGGCTGTGACTGAACAGTGCGGTGAATGGCTGGGGCCAGATCACATGGGCCCTGGATCAGGTCCCACGTGACCTGGCCCCAGCCATTTGTCATGCTGCTGGAGGCTGGGAGGGAGGAGGAGGAGCAGGCAACAGTGTAGGTGGGTGGTGGCGGGGCCCTGTGGCTGCACCGCCCAGCGCCATTGTATGCCATGCCCCCCTCCCAAAAAAAACAGGCCGAGGCCACAGGCCGGTCAGCCAGCCAGAGCGGCAGGTGGGGCCCCACATGCCGAAGCAGCCCTGCCACCCCAAAAAATAAAATTAAATTAAAAACTGGTCCAACGCGGGGTCCCCCAAGGGGCGGGAACGTGCGGAGCAGCAGCAGCTTGTGTGACGGCGGTGGCAGGGTCGGCGGTGGATTCAGACGGGAGCCTGGAGGCGGGAGTAGCAGCAGCGGCAGAGACAGCGGCAGTGTGGGACAGGACTCGGTCAGTCGGAGGAGGCAGGCAGGTGGCAGACTCGGTGGTAGACTCGGCAGGCAGCCGTCCCTGACCAGCCAGCTGTGATCAGCTGGTTAGTGCTAACAGCTCATTGTGGGCAACTCCCTGAGTCCCCATGGCAAAGCTTGGCGCTCAGGCAGCTTTGTGTGGACAGAGGGTCTGATGGAGCAACCTAGCATCTGTTAGAGAGAAACACATTGTTCTGGACGTTTGCAGTTCCAGATGTTTTGAGTTTCCCCTGAGTTGTAATTGTGGTTCTCTACTATAGTTATATTTACCTTTTTAACAGCATAGTTTAAGAAGTAACTGACTAATGCTTGTGTAATACACTGAGTTAGTGTACTTTGGTCCCTTCTAATGCCTGACCCATATCAAGGGTAAGAGTTTACTAATGCTGCCCACCACAGGATCTAATCCTTCAGCACAAGAGGCAGAGGCCTGTTACTACAACCCTGAAATTCCTGGGTTTGCTTCTCGTTGTAGAGATTGTATTGTTCACACAGGTCTCATCCATATGATTATTTCCAGTGTGTAGCTTTGTTGGAAACAGTCAACAATAGATATTCATGTGTGTTACTGTTATGGGGCATTTCTTCAAAGGCACAAATAACAGTTCAGTGCCTAATTTTCATAGAAATGAATGGGAGTTAGATACCTAACTGCAATTCGTACCTTTGGAAAATCTGTACCAATAATTATGTATCTTGCCATTTTTTTATGGCCACTAAAACTCAGGATTATGAGGCTTACATTAAATACCCAGACGTCTATGCTTCGTGCCGTAGACTAGAGATGCTGTAGTTCGTTGGACTCCTCCAGGAAACTAACCCCTTTTCTGGGTGCGTAGGACTCGGAGCCATGCAGGTGTGAGTGTACACCTCCCAACAGTCCCTACCTAGGGCCAGTCTCTCTTTGGAGGGATCAAATGCCACTGTCCCTCCTTCAGGAGGGGGGCTAAACATCCCTCTTTCAAGAGTCAGAGACATAAGACTAGCTTTCATAGCTCAGGAACCTCTTTCCTGGTTGCCTCCCAGAAAAAGCACTCAAGATGACATTGGGGGGAGGATGGAATGACCAAAAGCTAAGCTGAATGACAAGAACAAGAGCTATTGTCCCACTTTATACACTTAAGATGTTGGGAGGGGTGCGTGAGGGGCCAGTATTTGCTGAAGGGTGGAGCTTATTTGCTGATGGGGTGGGGCTTGTTCCTCTGGCTTCTCAAAATGTGGGGAAACGTGTGTGTGTGTGTGTGTGTGTGCGTGCGTGCCTGCGTTTGTGTGTGTGTGTGCGTGCATGCGTGTCTAAGGGAGAGAGTTAGAGTGGTAACGTATCTGCCTAAGGCAGTTATTCAGCTAACTGCCCTTTGTTCCTCAGGTGAACACTACAGCATATTCATGATGGTTTTGGTTACCCCACCGAGGAGTCATATGTCTGTTACCCTGGTCTAAACTACCCTGCTTTGAATCAGAGACAATTCCCCGGCAGCCAAAAAGGCGGGCTTTGCTTGCATGACTTGCCCCTAATACATGTGAACACTGCATATCAACCCCAGGACAGTCTCTTCATGTGAACAGGCTGGTTACTGGATTGAAATTCTTTGATGCTAATCTCACAAATACTTTACAGTCTCATTGTCTATTTATTTATTTACTTTATTATTATTTATTATAATTAGCACACATTTATATAGTGCAAGCAATGTACCTGGTGCTTTACAAAGTAATTGAATAGACACGGTCCCTGCCCTAGGGCTTACAATCTGAGAGACCGGGTGTATGTGTGTGGGGGTGGGGAGACAAAGGAAGGGGAACAGAGGGAGAGACAAGGGGTGTAACATTCATGAGGATACGAGGTCCCAGGTGCACACGCTTGGCTTGGTTACATTGAGAATGATGGCTTTTTGGTCCATGTGGTGAAGATATGAGAACACAGACTAGGGCTGTAGCGGAATGTCGCAGTGGTAGCTATTTCCGCCGGAAACAGCGTTTCCGCAATCAGTGGTACGGCGTGGCAGAGGCTTTCATTCTGCTAGTTTCATTCCGCTACTTCCGCAGTTCCGCTAATTTCATTCCGCTACTTCCACAGGCCTAGCAAAATAGCGGAAACATGACATTTTCGCTAC
>QEPC01009472.1:18587203-18609780 GCA_003113815.1 Sphenodon punctatus | reverse complement strand
GAAAAGGGATGGTGATTGGGCAGGCTGGCTGCTACTCCAAGCCTCTCCACCCCTGGTGCCTGGAAGTCTGCTCCTCAGCTGACTCCCCCTCCCTGTCATGTTTTGCCTTCCAGTGACACGTTTTTGCCACCCAAACTCACCCGAACGTGATCCAAAGTGACCAATCTGTTCGATCATTTTGATGTTCGGAATTGAGTTCAGTTCGGTCAGTTCGTGTTTGGATTTGGGTTCGGGTTCAGTCGTCCGAACAGGCCGAGTTTGGGCCGAACTCCGAACTTCCGAACCGCATTCGCCCATCCCTAATTCCTGCCACTGCACCAACCTCAAAACTGACCAGCATCATGCTTTCTTATTCCAGCTCTGGGATGCTCACACAGCTCTGCCAATGCACCACAGCATGCTCTGCAAACATCCCCTGCAATTATAGCTACCATTGTATGTTAGACGTGACCTGCAGCTCCTCTTGCTCTTCCAGACCCCGGCTCCTAACACAGCTCCGATGGCGTAGCCCTGTTTTGGCCTTCAGCACTTCCTGCTAATCTGGCAGCTGCCATTGCCCCTTAGACCTGACCAACAACATCCTCTGGTATCCCTGCCCTGGACTCCTCACCCAGCTCAGTTGATGCACCTCAGCCTTGAGTTTCACCCAGACACAAGTAAAACTTCACTCCCACCTTCCTTGGTTAGCACCTGGCCCATGTACCAGGGCCATAAATATTGTATGATTGTATCCAATCTCAGTTTTGGATTGATTTTTCTCCCAGCTCGATTGCAACAAGCCAGAAAGATGGGATTATTGTTCAGGGCAATCACTGGGCGATGATACCTTGCAGCTGCTTCCACACACTGTTTTGAAACACTGGTAAATAGAGAGTTCCCAGTTCCATTTTGTGAGTGGTGCCTCTATCTTTGGCACATCCGTGGACATTTTTATTGCGCTGTCCTGTAAATTGATATGGTACAGCAAGCACTTCGGGAGGATGGATTGGGGGCTCCTTGTTTTAAAGATGTCTGCACTGCAGGCCTTGCAGGAGGACTTAGCATCCTATATCTATCTTATTCCTGTTTGTATTACAACGTGGCCGCCAAGATCAGGGCCATGCTGGGCCAGGGGCTATACAAACAAAATGCAAGAGGCAATCTCGATTTACAATCTAAATAGACAGAAGTTGTGTGTTTCTTGTTTATACCAGAAAGGCAAGTTGAGGGGAACACATGGGCACGGAGCTGGATTCAAACCACAGTGTTTGTGAGAAACAAATTTTAAAAAGGCAAGGTCCAGGTGGTATCTGCTGCTTCACTAGCAGCCTTGTTGGTAGTTTCTGTTAGGGTTGCTATACCTCCTCTTTAACCCAGGACAGTTATGAAAAATACATGGTGCAGGGATGTAGCCCTGTACCATGCATTTTTCATAAGTGTCCTGGATTAAAGAGGAGGTATGGCAACCTGTACACACATGTACACAAATGCAGTGATCTCCACTGGAAAAGTCATGGACTGTTTAAAGATACCCCAGTTCTCATACACAACAAAAAGACAGAATAATGGTGGGGAAGAGGGAGTAGTATCATAACTCCCAACAGTCCATATTTGGAGGGATATACCCTCTTTGGATGCTGAATCCCAGTGCCCCTCTTTCAGGAGAGAGAGAGAGAGAGACTGGTAGTCAAGCCTCAGTCAACACTTTCCTAATTGCCACTTGAGGGGAAAATGGGGAAATGATAAAATGATAAGAAACTAAATGGAACAATAAATAAGCAAGAGAGCATAGAAGACACTCTTTATGTACTTGGAATTTTGGGAGGGGTGTGCATGTGCATGTTTAAGTGTGTGTGGCGGTGAGGATGGTTTTCTGGGAAACCAGCTTATTGGCCGAGGGGGTGGGGCTTATCCCTCTATTCCCGCTCAAAATATCGGGAGGAATGAATTGTTATTCCCATTTTCCATGAGGGAGCTGAGCCACAGAGTTGAGTTCCCAGACCCAAACCCATTGAAATCATAGCTGAAACGAATATTGGCAGCAAATATCATATCTGACAATTTTGCCAGCATTGAATTGGGTCCAACAAAGCAGGCACAAAGCACTATTCAGCTCCCACTACATTTCTTGAATGGGTTATTTTGGTATTTCAGCATTTTGGTTACTTTGCTTT
The DNA here is from genome assembly GCA_003113815.1 of Sphenodon punctatus. Taxonomy (NCBI): domain Eukaryota; kingdom Metazoa; phylum Chordata; class Lepidosauria; order Sphenodontia; family Sphenodontidae; genus Sphenodon; species Sphenodon punctatus. The sequence goes on along the minus strand of QEPC01009472.1, from coordinate 18,607,627 downwards.
GGCATGATTGCCGATCAGCCAGCCCTGAAACAAAACAACTGAAATACCTATGACCAAATCACTGAGAACAAAGTCACCAAAACAGCCAAAACAAAAGAACAGAAACTAGTATTTGTTTTTGCCAATGTCGGCGCCTCACGTCGGCTTCATTGAAATAAAATCAAGCCTTCCAAACTCATTGACTTGTGGGCTTCATTGTGGTTATTGTCTCCAGTGCTGATGTTAACCACGAGCCCGTTAGTACTATCTAGCCTTCTGTCTCTACTGTATACTCATCAGGTGGTGCTACACAGCACAAAAGCACCCCATTGCCATTAAAAAATATTACAAAATGCTTTGGTTGTAAAGCAAAAGTGGAGAGTATGTCACTGGGGGAAAATGTGGAAAATTGTCACCTTTTCTGAGGCAGTTTAGTGTGGCTTTGGTGACAAGTGCAAATGGAAATGGTAGGAGGCTTGCAGTGAACAGCAGGCTCTTCCAGGGAAATTACAAATACTTGAACAAAGCCGCTGCTGCCGCTGCTGCTCCTTCGTCGTCCCATCTGCTCAGCATCACAACAGGTTGAAAGTGAAATCAGGTCAGCTGTAAGGTTGTGAAACTTCACAAAACTTGGCACTTGACAAATATTTCAGGATGCTCCACACGGCACTTGGCCTTGCCTGCTTTTCTGTAAAGCAAAACACGTTGAAAAATCATTTTCACTCTTCTTTAAAATCAGTGACCCCACTCCAACAAGCTCTTAGGTACATGTAAAGGGATTTTTGGTGGGGTGAGCATGTGGGGCAGACAGGGCAGTTGGCTTAGACCTCTTCAATCATCAATCTATAGGGCATTGTCATGGTGACCAGCCACCTAGCTGCCTTCTCCATGTTTGGGAGGAGGGAGCTAAATCCTGCCCCCTAGTCATCTTCTGCTGCTGGTTCCACTGGGTCCTGGCCATAGGAAACAGGTGACTAGGGTGCAAACTTACTACCGGCTTACGCCGGTGGCAGGCACAGTGGCGAGCTGGACCCGCGTGTGCAGCAAGCTGCACAGGGCAAATGTGTGACCTGCACTGCTGTGACCCCCGAGCCCCCCCCCCCGGGGGAATGGAGCAGGCATGGCTCCTGCTCCATCGCCCGGGCTATAAGGTGTGTGGGCTCGGGGTGGGGTGGGGAGTGTCACACCAGCATGGGGCGTGCCTTTGCCCCACGCAACTTGCTGCATGCACGGCGCACATGCACACCAGAGCAGGGGCATCCTGGCCCTGTGCCTCATGTAGGTGCAGTTTACGAGGGCCATAGGATTGCACCCTATGGATCTCAACTCCACCGTCCAGTCTTGAGAAAGGTGTCAGTGGCTGCGAGATCTGACCTGCTCTTGGCCATCTCTGTGTGAGAGAACAAGCTGCTGGAAGTGAGCTTCCAGAAGAACTGTCTGGAGAGCACAGGAGACTAGTGGGAGGACTGTAATGGAAGTTTCTCTGAGATGGACTAGGGGTCTCCTGAGGTTTTTTTTCCCCCCTTCTAGGACACGTTGGGGTTTCTCTTGTGGGCTGTAGTTAACAGCATTAATTGCACAAGTGCAAAAAATGGATGCCGTAAGATATTAAAATTATGGGGGGAAATTGTAGACATCATTTCAGGGGGGAAATATTGAAATGCATGGAGGGAGTCTTCCAAAACACCTTTGCCGCAGATGTCTGCATATAATTCTGGGTACAGGTTTAACTCTAACCACTTCAGAACACTCTCGGAGTCAACTCAAGTACCCAAATGCTAAACATTCATTGCTAGAGCAGGGCCAGGAGTCATTCAAATCCATGAAAGGCTTTATCCCAATTGGAGACTTGTCTGGTTTGGCTTGGCTTGGTTTATCCTGGGAGTCATATGTTGGAACAGGAGCCAACAACAAGATGGAAAGGGGAGATGGAACCTCTTACTCAATGGAGCGCTTCAAAGTGTTGAGGTGGCCAAAACCTCCCCGATTCTATTGCAGTGTAAATCAGTGGAGTTCCACCGTGGATTAATGTGGCCCATGCTGCCTGTCACAGCTGTTTGGGCTTCACAATTAATCTCTCTGGGAAGCCGTCCCATCCTCTGGGTCTCAGTTGCCTGATTTTCAACATGCAAACAATGCTCTTGGCACAAAATTAAAGCAAAAATGAACACCTGAGCTAATAGGCAACTCAGCCTAAACACATTGGCACCTGGAGCTCAGTGACTGCGTCACTAGAACAGATTGGAACTAGACATGTGGGACCTTGAGAAGCCTTCCCGGTTGTAAGTGTCCTTCTTGACATGCAGAGACCACAACCGAAAACAAGACTCTTGTACCATCATATTATGATGTTCTTTCAGCCCAATCTGACCCAGGTTTAAACCAATGACCCAGAAATGAAAGCATCCCAGATCCTCTTGCGAATCTCCTGCGAGTCAAGACCCAAGACAATCCGCTCACATTTTCAAGTTCAGTGCCTGCAGGTTGCCTGGGGCAGGCAGCACTGTGGGTCAAATCCTGGTCATAGAGTGATACAGACACAATGCTGTGCTGCTCGGGGAAGACTCCCTAACTGTGCCTTATTTTTTTCCCCTTTGCATCCCTGTTTTCCCCAAAGTATGCTTGGAAAATTCCATTCCTTTTTACGGGGACAGCAGCCCATGACACAGTAACACTATGTGACACACAGACTGATGTATATTTCATCCCCCTGTCCTCATGGGGGAACTGAGTGCACAAGACACGGAGAGGGGAAAAAAACTTGGATCGCTCAACCATCTGTGAAGCTCAATCCCCAGCACTCAAACATTGATGTACGAGCCGACTTTTAATAGCGAGGCAGCAAGGAAGTGGATGGAGCGGGGAGGTGAAATGTGTCAAGTGGCTTCTTCTTCCCATAACATAAAAATGGGCAGTAAAGGTCCATCTGCTAGAACCAGCTTCTCTATGGGGAATGGCCATGAACCTCAATCAACTCCCTAGATCCAGTCCTCTCAAACATGGGAGGAATTCAAATCCCAGCTTTGCCGATGACCTTTATCGGCAGAAAGGGTCAAACCAAACCCGGAGATCCAAACCACCTAACTTTGGCTCCCTTTCTCAGTCTGGTCTTTGCAACGAGGTCTCATGCCTCTTGGGATGCAGCGTTAGATTAAATGTTTGGAGTAGGAGGGGAGCAATCTTCTCATCAAATAGTTTCTGCAACTGCTCTGCTTTCATCTCTCATGGACCTATTGACGGATTTGATTTTTTAATATTTTTTTTTTAAAGGAGTCAATGGCAATCGGTGAAATTCTCTGGGTTTTAACTGAGCAAAAGTCCCCACTGAAGTCACATCAATGAGGATGGAAGATCGACCGCCAAAGGCTTAGCTTTCAAAGGCAAGACTAGGGACAGTCTTTCTCAGTTTCATGTAGAGAGGAGGTTTCTCAGTACGTCAGAAGATCAGGCTCCAAGTCTCTTTCCTCATCTTGTGCTTGCCAGCTGCTGCTTTTTCCATGCACAAACTGAGCTATTGATGGTTAGGTTTCATGGCAAATGCCAATCCGTGGCTTGCACCCTGAGGTAATCTGATCCCATGTGGTGCCACACTGTACGCTTAGATGTTTTGTGTAGAGATTTATTCCATCCTCTGAAGCATCTGGCATTGACCTCTTCAGGCACCAAAATCCCAGACTAGAAGAGCCATTGGCTTCTCCTGTTGTGCAAGTTCTTTCATGTGCCTGTGTGTATAGCAATAAGCACCATCTGCACTTCTAGTTCTCTGGCTAGAATAAAGGTGCTAACTGTGAGGACATTTCAACCTCATGCTTCAGGGCAAGGAGTAGTCAGCAGCAGGGGTGAGGAGCTCCACCCCCCACCCCGTGTCATGTTTGGAATTTGAACAGAGGATTTAGTTCCCATAGTTAAAAATAAGGAAATACATTGTATTCTTATTAACTAAAGCAACAACCCCTCCCCTGGACAGCATTTTGCAGGTCTTTTCTTCAGGAAGGGATTTAACCTACTTGACCAGAGATGAGGAACCTGTTGTCCATAGGCCAAACCTGGCCCATGGTTGGCTTTTATTTGGTCCCTTTCCAATTGATTGATCTGGCCCGTGAATCCAATCCCTTCCCGAAACCACTGAAAGAGTGAGCTCAGGTTGAGGGAGCAGAGATGAGGGCATGGGCCGAAGGGGAGGGAGATGGATCCATGGCATTGACCCATGCTTTGGACACTCCCCTTCTTCCCACCTCCTGAGTGCACCCCCAACTCCTATCTGTCCAAGGGAGCTTGTAGTGATTTTCAAAGTCACCCACTCGAGGGGAAAGATTCCCCATCCCGTACTAAGCCACAAAGCCAGGAAGACTATCTGTTCCCTTCCCTCAAGCAGAATGTCCGAGGGAGTAGTTGATTAGACCCCCGCCTCACTAGTCAACTACTAGACTTGTTTATTTTTCTCCTTTCAAGCATTGCTGCAATAACTAGTTCAAACACCTTATCGAACATACACAAAAACAGACATGATGTTGGGACGCTGTGTCCTGCTTTGACCCACTTTGCACTGGACATCACTGCCAGTTGTTGTCCTGGGATTGTCCTGGGCCGTATCTATGGCCAGGTCACAGTCTGGTCTAAGGTTCACCCAATAGCCTGCTGTGGCCCACTTTGGCTCTATCCATCTGCTGCGGCTCAGCAGACATGGCCTGTATCAGGTCCGCCATGACTGGCTGCCCATCCTGGTGAGGCACTGGGCACAGTCAAGGGCAGGACTCGCCGGCCACACGTTCATGTGTCTCCCCGCCCTCCCTGGTGGCCTGGCCGTGGGCTCTTTAGTTGAGAGGCCCAACCTGGTGCAGACCATGTCCGTTGTAGCTTCTCGACCTGGGTTGGGACACTCAGCTCTATCTCTCTACCCCCTCTCTCTCCCCTTCTGTCCACTCACGCCTTGTCAACTGTCTCGCTGACATCTCTGCCTGGATGTCCCAACACCAGCTCAAGCTCAACATGGCCAAGACTGAACTCCTAATTTTTCCTCCCTCCTCTTCCTTTCCCACTTCCCTGTCCATCCACATCGATGGAGTCACCATCCATCCTGTTCCCCAAGCCCCTAGCTTGGGCTTCATCTTTGACACTCATCTTTCCTTTAAGCCTTACATTGACTCTGTTGTCAAGTCCTGCCGCTTCACCCTCCATAACATCACTCGGATCTGCCCCTTTCTTTCTATCTCATCTGCCAAAACCCTTGTTCATGCCATGGTCATTTCTCGCCTCAGCTACTGCAACCTTCTCCTCGCTGGCCTCCCTTGCTCTCACCTGTCCCCCCTTATTGCCATCCAAAACACCGCTGCCAAGGTCATCCACTCAGCCCGTCGCTTTGACCACGTGCAGCCTCTCCTTTCCTCTCTCCACTGGCTCTCCCTTCCTGAATGCATCTGGTTTAAACTCCTGGTATTCACCTATAAAACACTTCACAGCCAAGCTCCCCCCTACTTCCCAGCCCTAATCTCCTTACGTACTCCTGAACGCATCCTCCACTCCTCCATCCCCTCCCTCACTCTCCCTCATCTCCCATGCTCCCCTAACCGCCTTCGTCCCTTCTCCCTCGCTGCCCCCCATGCCTGGAACTCCTTCCCTACCCACATTCACCTCGCCTCCTCCCTCCGCACCGTCAAATCCCTCCTCAAGACCCACTTTTTCCATGCCACCTTTCCCAATGCCTGCTAGTTGCTTTCCCCCAATTACTTAGGGTCTGCCCTCCTTTGCAGACTCCTGCCTAACTGTAACCAAGCAAAGCACGTGCACCTGAGGCCGTTTTTAGATGTGCAGCGGGGATCAGGCACGGGAGCGGTGAAACAGCCGCGGCGCTGTTTTCCACGAACTGGAAGCGGAAGTTGTGCGCGTGATCGGCGGCCGCACATTCTTTGCCGACCGCGATCGAACCGGCCTATTTCTCTGGGGGGACATACGTGGCCGGAAAAGAATGTGCAGTCACCAATCACACGCACAACTTCCGCTTCCGGTTCGTGTAAAACAGTGCCGCGGCTGTTTCGCCGCTCCAGCGCCTGATTCCAGCGCACGTCTAAAAACGGCCTGAGACTTCGCAGTCACTTGCATGTTTGTTTGCTTCTCCCTTGTCTTCCCTTTGTCCCCTGTCCTTGTCGCCCCTCCTTGTCTTTTTAGATTGTAAGCCGTAGGCAGGGACCGCGTCTTTATCTTTGTTCTGTAAAGCATCAGGTACACGGCTGGTGCTATACAAATGTTTATTATAATAATAATAATAATAATTAATAAACACAGCTATCACTTTTGTTTCCACCCAATGTTATCCAGAACCTCTGCTTACCTATAAATGCAGCCAGTCTGGGCCCCAAGTTTCTCTTCTAAAGAAACACCTTATAGAGGTTCTCTCTGGGTGAAATGCTTCTTGCCCTAAGCAAGTAAGTTTGCATTAGTAATGATTCTTATTGTTCTAGGAATATGCCTGTCACTGAACAGTGGTAACTACAGGTCCCTGTCCCAAGGGGCTTCCAATCTAGGTTGAACAAGGGGATAGGGAATCATTATTTGTAAAGAGGAGAATTTTATTTCCTTTTATTTACAGCATAAGCTTTGCTCTCTCTGCCTGGTGCTTTCAGGATATTTTATAGAATTCATCAACCTTCCTGTTTCTCTTTCTGCCAGACTAAAGAAGGGTTGGTGGCTTCATCAGATATAAAAGGAGGCAAATCTCAGGTTGTCTGGGCCATGGATGAGGCCCATGGGCACTGGATCAGGTCCATAATAGTCTAAAAGTGCTGTTGTAACAACAGCCACTGTTAGAGGATACTGGGTGTTTTTACAAACACATTTCTCCTGGATGGTTGCTGTTACATCCTGAACTTTCTGTGTGTCTAAATCACTCACCCAGATCTTAAACATCTGGCTCTTTGAACTTCTGCATAGAACTTCTCCCAGAACGTTTGCGTGTAGAACGTTTTCCTGCTAAACTGCTTTGCTCCAGGCAGTAGGGGTGTGCACCAGGCCCCCATGTTGTTTTCGTTATTTAAAAATATTGTTTTCATTATCGTTATTAACAATATTGTTCTTGTTTTCGTTATCATTTTTGGTATCGCTTTTGTTATATGTATCGATATTCGTTATCGTTATTGATATCGTTATTGATATCGGTACCATTTCAAACAAAGATTTTATTTTTGGTATCGGTATCATTATTGATTCCTGGGGAGAACTAATATTTATCTAAATCTAAGAGAGACAGGGAAAGGGGAAAGGAAAACTATTGATTTAATCAATTATCTATATAACTTTCTAATCTAATCTATATGTCTAGAATATATATCTATATCTAATCTATACTACCTATCTATATATAATGTACAGGAGGGAGAAGGGCAGGGAAAGGGAAAATGTAAAATGTAGGGTATGCGGAAGGAAAGGTGTTGGTGGGAATACCTAATAAATAAATATAATGAGGACTAGGGGGAATTTTTTATGTGCAAGCACCACAGTTCTGTAAACGCCACCTGACAAGCAGAGCTCTCACTGAACGGAGAGAAAAAACCTGGCCCTCCCATTATAAAGAATTGCAGTGCCCTCCCCCAGAGCCCCCCTGATTGGTTGTGGGAGGCAGCAGGCATTGAGCAATCACAGAGTGCTATGAGAATGCTGGGGCCTGCTTGCGCTGCTCATTGGCCAGTGATACATCCATCAGATACTGCTGAGCTGCTCGCCCCTCCCAACACAGGCACAGTTCAAGAGTTCAACCCTGTTAAGACTCCAAGATGTCTGCTCCCTCCTCCCCTCTACATTTTCCCTCCAAAACCCAGCTGCCACAGCACTAATAATAACGACAACGGTAACGGCATTGTTGTTTTTGTTTCTTGTTATCATTTTTGTTATCATTTTGGTATCGTTTTTGATATCGATATTGTTATCGATATCATTATCGATATCATTATCAATATCATTACTGTTATCGGTATTCTCGGTTGTCGTTTTTGGCATTCTCAGTTGTCGTTTTTGTTATTGTTGTCGTTATTCTCGGTTGTAATAATGAAAATGATATGCACATCCCTACCTGGCAGCTGTGGTCACCTGGTTTCCATGGCAGCCTGTCACATCTACAGCTGCAGCTACTTTAGGCTGCCTCAGGGCAGTGTTTGTGTGAAGAATGCATCCAGGAACTGCCTCAGGGCAGTGTTTGTGTGAAAAATGAATCTGGAACTTACTTGTGGACTTGTAAACCCAGAAGATTGAAAAATCCAGAACTTTAAGGTGTATGTAAAATGCCCACTGACCAATGTAGTGGAGAGAAAGTAGAAAAAAAGAGACAGATTCCCCCTAATCACCTTACTTAGGGGTCTGTGTTCTCAGAATCCCTCAAATGCACAACAAAAAGAAACATAAGGAAAAGCTAGCTGTAACATAAACAAGCCTCAATGCAACCTCCTTTTATGCATCAACATACTTTTTCATTTGAATTAAAGGTGGGGAAATCCTGTTAATCTGATAGGAGTTGTCCGAAGCACAATGTAATATTCTGCAATTAAGTCTGCCCCCTCTGGAGGCTGCCTGCCTCCTTTGAAGCCTCTAGCAAGGCAGGGTACTAGATTAGATGCCTATCGCTTTTGTGGCAATGCAGCTCGTTCAGACTTTTCTTCTGACAGCTGCTCATTTAATTACTCCCAAGCCAAGAATTCCTACTCCTAAGAAACCGTCAAAAGTCCAGTTTAGAAAGGACTGTTCTAACGAGAGATGGGCAAAGAAAGAAAGAAAGAAAGGACAGGGCGAGGACCATCGCTCCATCCATTTATCATAGCTTGAGCAGAGCAATAAGATTTCTGAAAGGGAAGCTTGCTAAGCGCTTGGCTTTGAAACGCTCTGCTGGCAAGCTCTTGGTAGCACTGTTCCTCAGCGAGACGGGAGGAGATTTAAAAGACTGAGGCGGCGGTGGGGGAGATAGACTTGAAGTTTAATTTTATGGCAAGCGAAAGCTTTCAGGCAATCGCCGCCAGGAAAATATCAAGCCTTCTCCTCTTGCAAAGGAGAGTTACATCTTTATTCACATTGAGTGAAATTCATCCCTGCTCAGCATGGAGACTGGAGTGATGTAGAAGGTTTTAGCACATGGGTGATCTTTCCCCAACATACATTGTGCATGTGGCTATTCCATTTCTAAGGGGTTTGCCACAGTCCGCTCTCATCACAGACTGAGGCATGGGCGGTCATACCTACTGGTTAGAGCAGGATCAGGGCCTGCAACAACTCATGGCAGGCTCAGGGCTTGAAAGGAAGTTCCAGGAGCATAGTCCGGTACAAGGCAGCGGGTCAAAGCCGGGAGTCAGTCCATACTAGCAGGCGTGCCAAAGGGCAGTCCAAATGCAGCTTCAGTATCCAAGCAGCAGTCCAAGCTGAAAGTCAGTCTAGGCGGAAGGGAGAAATGGGGACCTGAGCAGGAGGGCCACTGTGAAGGCAGGCTGGAAGAGGACCTCGGGGCCAGGTACTGATGCTCCAGTGAGGATCCTTACTGAGGATCCAGTGTGGCTGGCAGGGGGGTCAGAGGACACAGAGAAGCTGGGTCCTTGGAAGCAGGGCGGACGCAAACAAGATACAGGTATGTCTGAGGTGGTTGCTAACAACAAGGGAAACACTGGGTGCTTTTACACACACATTTATCCTGAATGTTTGCTGTTACATCCTGAATTTTCTGTGTGTCTAAATCACTCACCCAGATCTTAAACATCCGGCTCTTTGAACATCTGCATAGAACTTCTCCCAGTACTTGTGTGTGTAAAAAGGTCTCCTGGTAAACTGCTTTGCTCCAGGCACTTGGTTTCCATGGCAACCCCTCACGTCTACAGCTGTGGCTACGTTAGGCTGCCTCAGGGCAGTGTTTCTATTAATAATGCATCGAGGAATTGTCTCAGGGCATTGCATGTGTGAAAAATGCATCTGGCACTTACTTGTGGACTTGTAGACCCAGAAGATTGAAAAATCTGGAACTTTAAGGTGTGTGTAAAAATGCCCATTGACTATCCTTCAGCTTCCATTTCCTGTCACTCCTTTATAGGAGCTGCTGACAGGCTGGGCCAATCGGAAGATGCAGTGGGGCTAAGAAACCTACAATGCTCAGCTGGGTGCGGCGGGCTGAGTTTGCCACTGCAAAGAAGGTTCTGCTGACACCTCCTGCCCTGCACTCTGTACTGCACTGGGAAATTTCGAGGGTGGGTGGGTGGGGAGTGGCAGCATCATACAGTATCATTTGCTTTAGAACAAAACCTTCATGGAACTCGAGAAGATGTTTATTACGCAGGTGGGGAAATGGTGGCTCAGGAGCCTCTGCTGAGGGAGTGTCCATGGAGTTCCCTCAGGGGAAAGATAAGTTGTGTTGGGCTGTATGAGAAGCCCTTTTTGTTCTTGCAAGAGATCTTGTAAGATTTCACGACGGGGAGATCACAGGCCCCAGGACGAAAGCAAGATATCTCGTTAAAAAAAAAAAAAAATCCCCCAAACATCGGGACATCACTGACTTTATAATCAAATGGGCACCAGGCCTGACTGTTCTCCGAGGAAGGAAATATGTGCTAATTGGATCATGCTTCCTGTTTCCCCCACAAGTCTAATGTTTGGAAGATATTGGACANGCTACTTTAGGCTGCCTCAGGGCAGTGTTTGTGTGAAGAATGCATCCAGGAACTGCCTCAGGGCAGTGTTTGTGTGAAAAATGAATCTGGAACTTACTTGTGGACTTGTAAACCCAGAAGATTGAAAAATCCAGAACTTTAAGGTGTATGTAAAATGCCCACTGACCAATGTAGTGGAGAGAAAGTAGAAAAAAAGAGACAGATTCCCCCTAATCACCTTACTTAGGGGTCTGTGTTCTCAGAATCCCTCAAATGCACAACAAAAAGAAACATAAGGAAAAGCTAGCTGTAACATAAACAAGCCTCAATGCAACCTCCTTTTATGCATCAACATACTTTTTCATTTGAATTAAAGGTGGGGAAATCCTGTTAATCTGATAGGAGTTGTCCGAAGCACAATGTAATATTCTGCAATTAAGTCTGCCCCCTCTGGAGGCTGCCTGCCTCCTTTGAAGCCTCTAGCAAGGCAGGGTACTAGATTAGATGCCTATCGCTTTTGTGGCAATGCAGCTCGTTCAGACTTTTCTTCTGACAGCTGCTCATTTAATTACTCCCAAGCCAAGAATTCCTACTCCTAAGAAACCGTCAAAAGTCCAGTTTAGAAAGGACTGTTCTAACGAGAGATGGGCAAAGAAAGAAAGAAAGAAAGAAAGGACAGGGCGAGGACCATCGCTCCATCCATTTATCATAGCTTGAGAAGAGCAATAAGATTTCTGAAAGGGAAGCTTGCTAAGCGCTTGGCTTTGAAACGCTCTGCTGGCAAGCTCTTGGTAGCACTGTTCCTCAGCGAGACGGGAGGAGATTTAAAAGACTGAGGCGGCGGTGGGGGAGATAGACTTGAAGTTTAATTTTATGGCAAGCGAAAGCTTTCAGGCAATCGCCGCCAGGAAAATATCAAGCCTTCTCCTCTTGCAAAGGAGAGTTACATCTTTATTCAAATTGAGTGAAATTCATCCCTGCTCAGCATGGAGACTGGAGTGATGTAGAAGGTTTTAGCACATGGGTGATCTTTCCCCAACATACATTGTGCATGTGGCTATTCCATTTCTAAGGGGTTTGCCACAGTCCGCTCTCATCACAGACTGAGGCATGGGCGGTCATACCTACTGGTTAGAGCAGGATCAGGGCCTGCAACAACTCATGGCAGGCTCAGGGCTTGAAAGGAAGTTCCAGGAGCATAGTCCGGTACAAGGCAGCGGGTCAAAGCCGGGAGTCAGTCCATACTAGCAGGCGTGCCAAAGGGCAGTCCAAATGCAGCTTCAGTATCCAAGCAGCAGTCCAAGCTGAAAGTCAGTCTAGGCGGAAGGGAGAAATGGGGACCTGAGCAGGAGGGCCACTGTGAAGGCAGGCTGGAAGAGGACCTCGGGGCCAGGTACTGATGCTCCAGTGAGGATCCTTACTGAGGATCCAGTGTGGCTGGCAGGGGGGTCAGAGGACACAGAGAAGCTGGGTCCTTGGAAGCAGGGCGGACGCAAACAAGATACAGGTATGTCTGAGGTGGTTGCTAACAACAAGGGAAACACTGGGTGCTTTTACACACACATTTATCCTGAATGTTTGCTGTTACATCCTGAATTTTCTGTGTGTCTAAATCACTCACCCAGATCTTAAACATCCGGCTCTTTGAACATCTGCATAGAACTTCTCCCAGTACTTGTGTGTGTAAAAAGGTCTCCTGGTAAACTGCTTTGCTCCAGGCACTTGGTTTCCATGGCAACCCCTCACGTCTACAGCTGTGGCTACGTTAGGCTGCCTCAGGGCAGTGTTTCTATTAATAATGCATCGAGGAATTGTCTCAGGGCATTGCATGTGTGAAAAATGCATCTGGCACTTACTTGTGGACTTGTAGACCCAGAAGATTGAAAAATCTGGAACTTTAAGGTGTGTGTAAAAATGCCCATTGACTATCCTTCAGCTTCCATTTCCTGTCACTCCTTTATAGGAGCTGCTGACAGGCTGGGCCAATCGGAAGATGCAGTGGGGCTAAGAAACCTACAATGCTCAGCTGGGTGCGGCGGGCTGAGTTTGCCACTGCAAAGAAGGTTCTGCTGACACCTCCTGCCCTGCACTCTGTACTGCACTGGGAAATTTCGAGGGTGGGTGTGTGGGGAGTGGCAGCATCATACAGTATCATTTGCTTTAGAACAAAACCTTCATGGAACTCGAGAAGATGTTTATTACGCAGGTGGGGAAATGGTGGCTCAGGAGCCTCTGCTGAGGGAGTGTCCATGGAGTTCCCTCAGGTGAAAGATAAGTTGTGTTGGGCTGTATGAGAAGCCCTTTTTGTTCTTGCAAGAGATCTTGTAAGATTTCACGACGGGGAGATCACAGGCCCCAGGACGAAAGCAAGATATCTCGTTAAAAAAAAAAAAAAATCCCCCAAACATCGGGACATCACTGACTTTATAATCAAATGGGCACCAGGCCTGACTGTTCTCCGAGGAAGGAAATATGTGCTAATTGGATCATGCTTCCTGTTTCCCCCACAAGTCTAATGTTTGGAAGATATTGGACACTCACTCTCAATATTCGCAACATATAGTGATGTACACTCGATGGTTTGTTTGTTTTATATGTTAACAACTGTTGAGATAAAGGGACCTTTTCTTTTGGCCCCCACATTTAATGACGAAAGTAAAGAATAAAGAAAGAAAGAGCTTAAAAAAAGAGAACCCTCCGAAGAAAACAAACAGACAAGAACTGTGCATGTGCAGAATGGCCACATGCATTGCCCCTTTTCAAAATGCGGCACTGGCCGCATTGCTGCCATTTTGGAAAAGGGCAGCCAATCTGCACATGCATAAATGGCTGCCACCCCTAAATGGCTGCCATTTTGGAAAAGGGCAGCCAATCTGCACATGCATAAATGGCTGCCACCCATAAATGGCTGCCATTTTGGAAAAGGGCAGCCAATCTGCACATGCATAAATGGCTGCCGCCCATGCAAAGAATGGCTGCCCTTTTCCAAAATGGCAGTGAAGCTAAAGGTGCCATTCTGGAAAAGGGCAGTGCGTGTGTAGAATGACTGTGGTGGCCATTTTCACATGCACAATTCTCTCCTCCTACCACCCCCCAACCCCGATTTTCTTGTTAAGAATGCAGCTGATTCACTGCTGGTTTTTAGCTCGGTCTCATTTGTCAGAACAAGCCAAGAACCGTGATTCTTGAGGGTGGGTTTGTTATAAAAAGAGGTTCATAACAAATAGGCCTCATGTTGAGCGATTTCGCTATGCACTTCAACTCCCCTGATTTCAAGGGATGACCCTGATTTTTGCCCCAAATTAACTTGCGTGCCAGGTAAATTTGGTGTCCCTAAACTTATACCTAAGGCTGAAATGTATTTATTTTATTTGTTTATTTAAAATTTGACCTGGCACTTCCCCTAATGCTCAGGGTGGTTTACAGTATAAAAAACACAAAATGTACACCAGACTAGGAAAGGGGGGAGGCCCCGGCATGCACCCATGCACAGCGGTGTGAGTGCTTTGAAACTGTCACAGTGGAGGCGGAGACAGCATCAGGCAAGCAAGCAGGGGGAGGTAGTTCCTCCTCCCTCCATCCAGGCTGTTGATGAGGGGGCTCCGACGGGCCGGTTGGTGCAGAGGAGAGCCCCAGTGGTAAGCCACTGAATCCCCTGGCAGCAGTCAGTCGCAGAGGCAGTGTTTGGGCCTCCCTGGACTGCCCACACCAGGACAGGAAACCATAGCCCACGGGCAGTGGAGTACAAGCAGAAAGTTAAGTCCCCTCAGGATCTTAAATGGCAAAAACTCCCACAAGGGAGGAGCATAGCCTAGACCATCATAAGGGTGCTATGCTGACTCCAGGTGGCCCAAAGGAGGTAATACCCAAGAGAGGTAGAGTAATCAAAACCCTAGCCAGCAGAACACACACAACAAGCTCCATCAAGAGGGTAAGGAGAACAAACAAGGCACAGAGCAAATGACACCCCCCCCACACACACCAGGTTTCACTGTGAGAGTATGGGAACAGGGAGTCACAGAGGGAACAAGGGGGGTGAGGACAAGCACAGCAATAGAGGGGGAAGCACAATTAGGGAAGGAATATACCTAGATAGGGAAGGATCTAATGGAGCCAGCCTAAGTGAAGAAACTATCACAGAAGCAGAGACCAAAGGGAAAGGCCCAAGGACAATGGACAGGAAAAACACTTGCAAACACAGGGAAGGGCTGATGCAGCCCAACTCATGTAACTTGGGCTGTTTTTAGATGATCCTCAAGCAGCCTCATTTCTTCCAGATTTAAGAGTCCGAAAGAAAAGAAACTAGGGGGTTTAGACGCTCCCCCGCCGCTACCGGCGGTTGGGCAGCCGTCATACGAAACAACGGCCGCCAGCAAACTAGCGCTTCTTGGCGATGCTGCCTTGTAAAAGCCACATAATCAAGCTTTTACAAGGCAGCATCTCCAAGCAGCTTTAGTTTGCTGGTGGACGCTCTTTCAAATGGAGGCTGCCCAACTTCCAGTAGCGGCAGGGAACATCGAAACCTCTCTGTGTTAGGGTTTGTTTTCTTTTTTTTGGACTCTGAAATCTGCAAGAAATGATTGAGTCTTATTTAGAAACTGCCTTAGCAGTCACCACAAGATACAGCAAAGAGGAACAAACAGTGCTAATAGCACAGGGGTCAACAGAGCCAAAGAGTCAGATAGCCAGCAAAACACAACTGCTTCCGTGGCAAGATATGGCTGACACTGACTCCGGTTGCTGCTGTGTTAACTTTCCCTGCTTGCCTAGAAACTAGGGCTGATGTGGCAGCAGCTGTTACCACGCCGCGATTCCATTCCGCCATTTCGTAATTGCCCGGGCCACACCGCGGCTTTTTTGAAGACATTCTGCTAATTACGCCAGCATTCTGCAAATTGCGGAATTGTGGAAAAATTGCGGAAACTGTTGGAAAACTGCTGTTCCGCTATTTTGTGGCACTGGCGGAATGGTGGAAGTAGCGAAAATGTCATGTTTCCGCTATTTTGCAAAGCCTGTGGAAGTAGCGGAATGAAATTAGCGGAACTGCGGAAATAGCAGAATGAAACTAGTGGAATGAAAGCTTCTGCCACGCCGAACCACTAATTACGGAAACGCTGTTTCCGGCAGAAATAGCTACCGCTGCGACATTCCGCTACAGCCCTACTAGAGACCCTTCTTGATGCAAACGTCAAGGAGCTGTTTCTCCTCCTACTGCCCCAGCCGCAACCTAGGAGTGAGACGAAGACCCTGACAGCACTGACCATGACAATTTCCGTTTTGTACTGCTTAGCGCTAAGTAGTGAGACCAAAGTTAAGAAGGTACCAATAAATGAAGTGATGAAATATGAAACGGTGAATGAGCCCAAATAAGTAAAACAAACTTACTGAACGAATGTTCATTTCAGTTCAGTACTTGCATATGCAAGGTAGCAGGGGCATAGCTATAACAGGTGCAGCAGGTGCAACTGCACCGGGACTCATGTGCAAGGGAGGTATGACACGCATGTAGAATGCAATATGCACACTGGAGTGGATTGCCCCAGTAGGGGGCTCATTCCATCTTCTGCATCAGGGCCCATCCCTACCTAACTATGCCCTTGGGCAAGAGTGCTAATATTGCTGATTTGTCCAAAATGTCCAACTCCCCAATAGGGCTGATGCGGCAGCAGCTTTTACCGTGCCGCGATTCCGTTCCGCTATTTCGGAATTGCCTGCGCCACACCGTGACATTTCTGCGGATATTCCGCTAATTCTGCTAATTCCGCTAATTCTGCCGGAATTCTGCAAATCGCGGAAATCGCGGAAAACCACTATTCCGCGATTTTTTGGCACTGGCGGAATTGCGGAAATAGCGAAAATGTCATGTTTCCACGATTCCACTAAGTTGCGGAATTAAATAAGCGGAATCGCAGAACCGCGGAATGAAACCGCGGAATGAAAGCCTCTGCCATGCCATTCCACTAATTGCGGAAACACTGTTTCCTCCGGAAATAGCTACCGCTGCGATATTCCGCTACAGCCCTACTCCCCAACCAAAAAACCCACCCCCCTCCCATAATAAAGAAGCAAAAAACAACAACCCCATTCACTGGAACAAATGTCTGATGAAATGAAAACAGGTAGCAGTTAATACCCACTTTGCCATTATCAGTTGGGGGCATGATAAATTCAGTGCATTTGCTTGGTTTGTCACATATTCATCTCAGCTCCACAAATATCTGAAGCAAATACCAATTTTGACAAACTTGGTCTATTTGAATTAGTTCTAGTGAAGCAGACCCCAAGCGTTATTCACTTCCATTTATGGTTTTGAATCTTTGTTTGGGCTCCTTGTGTATTTCTGCCACTTTGGGGGGATGGCTGCCAATTTGTGAATGTGAATGTGATTGGTCGAAAGGCAGTAATCAGATTCAGAATCCTGCCAAATAGCAGCGACACCGTGAAGAAGGTACAATATACTCAGATACTGAAATGATTGGAATACCAAACACAACATAGTGAAATGACTGAAGTTCTGAAGCAAAGTCAATGAAGATATGACTTTGCAGAATGGTGATGGAGATGAATTCAGATATTTGTTTGCGGAAAGAAATATATGAATTATCTCCAGTCTCAATCTGTTTCAGTGCTAGTTTCTAGATCAGGGGTGGAGAACCTCAGGCCCGGGGGCCAAATGCGGCCCACAGCAAGTATTTATGTGGCCCCTTTCCAGTTCCTGGATTTGGCCCTTGGATCCAGTTCTTACCTCCAATCACTGAAAAACTGATCTCAAGGGAAGGGAGCAGAAATAAGAGCATGCACATAAGGATGGGGGGCACTTCTATGCCACAGATTCATGATTTGGACCATCCTTTCCTTGGGTGCATCCCTTAAGCACCCCTGCTCCAACATCTGTACAGTCCTTAGGGATGTGTGAACAGAACCAAGTTTGGAAATTCGGTTCGGATCAAAAATCAAGTTCGGTTCGAAAGTTCGGTTCGGTTGACCGAACTATTTGAGTTCAGTCGAATTCTGACCTTCCAAACCGAGTTCGTACATTCAAAACTGGGGTTTTTGACCTTCTGAACTGGTTTGGATTCAACCAAACAGCTGGGGTCGAATTCGAGTTCAGTTCGAGAGTTCAGTTCGGTCGACTGAACTATTAGAGTTCAGTCCGAACTTCCGAACCACGTTTGCACATCCCTAGTGGCCCTCAGAGTTTGTGCAAGCTTTCAAAGTGGCCCCTGGGAGGGAAAAGGTTCCCTAGCCCTGTTCTAGATGGTGGCAAAACTGAAACCATCACTTGAGTATACCCTGTAGACTTGAAAAACAGAATGCAAATGAAAAAATAAAACCCAAGATTTATGTTTTTGGAAGTAGTGGTTCCCAGATGCTGGGGCCACTGCCAACACTCAAAATTTCCCAGAGGTCACCATGCATCTCCAGAGGTAGTTGTGGCCTTGCATATGCTTGTTGTGGGGCTGCACAAAGCAGGTAGTGTTGGCTCTTCAGGCACAACACCATTTCCAGGGGAAAGTCTTGCATGTGTGTTTAACTCTAATGAAGCTGTGTTCACCATGGATATACGAACTAACCCCATTTTAGCTGCAGCCACAGCCAGTTCCACATACCAGCTTCAACCCACTTACCATGCCCTCACTGCAGCAGGGTGCATCCTTATTGGGACACTTGTCCTTTAAGAAAGTTAGCACCAGCAGGGTTGCAGGTGCTGGCAGAGGCCCTCGCACCATGTGGGTTGGAGGACATTGCCCGAGGCCACACAGCTGAGCTTGGGCGTGGCTGAGCCCACCCAAAGCTAAAAGCCTGAGCAAGGCTCAGTACTGAGAGGCAGGTGCTGGGACTGGAGAGAGCTTTGTGTGATTAGGTTCTGTCTCCACCAGATCCTGCTCAGAGGGTGTTGCCTAAGCTGTGGGGTTAGGGCGGGTTCTGGCCTGCATAGCCAGAAGATGGCTTGCCGTAAAGAGAGACTGTGAGAGGCTTGGCTCTGGCCTGAGGAGGGACTGTGCCCTTCCAAAGAGGGACTTGAGGCAGAGAAACCCTAGACCTCTGAGACAGACTGTATATAGAAAGAACTTTGTGGTATATGGACATTGTATATAGGAAATAAGGTGGAAAACTGTATCTGAGGAAGTAAAGGACACTTGAGCTAAGATTCCCTGTTGAATGTTGTGTCTGGCCAGGAGCCTGCCAAGACTTACCCTGGGAGCTTCCATCACTGTTACACTCACAAGTCACTGCATCATGGTTTGGAAACCACTCTTTTAAAGTCTGGTGATTTTAATGCCCATCTCGTGACTTCCAGTGGTTTTTAATGCTTAAATACTGCCTCCGTTTTCATGCTCATCCTTTGGGTCTGTGTCAGGGCTGTGGTAGGCTGAGTTGCACCGGCAGAGATGGCATGCCAAACCCTTATGGCAGGCAAAGAAAGCCATTTTCCTTCCTTCCGTCTTCCCGTGGCTCATTGAATATTCTCCTGCCTTGTCAGGTAATGGGAATAAAGTTCGTGGCATGGGAATTATCAGCGAGCAAACGGCCTTTGCACTTACCAAGTGCCTCAGCTCCGCTTGGGCATTTAATCACCTGCAAAAGCCATTTATTGCCTCGTATACTCCTCTTCTATGAACATTAGCCCCTGAATGCCCAGCATAATTAAAGGTGAAACTGCAGTGCCGCGCTGAGTCTGCTAGCCAGAGAAGGGTAACAGATGAGCTAGGAGTTCTGATGGAGTTCAAGGTGAGAGCCGTAAAGCCGATTTTCTGCATGTGTCAGGGACATTATTTTAGGAATGTATAATTCTGGTCTCGAAAACTGAGGCTGGTTCAAATAATAATTCACAATTAATGAACTTAGAGTTATAGCCCGGGATTTGAGAATCCCTCTGTGCCTCGCACGGTCGATTTGGTTTGTCAGATGTTTAAGGACGGTATGGAAATGACAAAAAGGATTTGAGGGAATTATCAGCAGTTATCCCCCCCCCTCCCCCCGGTCTGTTCCTTTGTTTTTAAATCCCTGTTTGAAAGAAAGGAGATAAATTCTTTACTGTGCTGGAGATGATCCAGCTAACCCCCTTGATCAAGACCTTTCACATTCTTAACCCTGTTTCTTGTTACTAATGCTCAGTAAATACTGGCGGAGGGGGGTTGTTTGGGTTTGTTTTTTAAAAAAAAATAAAATCCATAAATGCTCATTTTTAAATGACTTTTCTTTGGTTGAACTTGCACCTCTCTGAGTGGAACATTAGAACAATTGCATTCTATGGACCCAATCCAAAGTACACACACACACACACACACACACAGTATATGCATGCCCCAAGCAGCACACATGTGCACCAGGCACAAATGAGCTATAACATGCCCTTGGTGCATGCACATTCTGCACTTAGTACATGCATGCACATGTGGATCGGTCCCTGCGGTCCACCTGGGAGGGACATCTCCCTCAGAGTCCCCTGGGTATTTCAGGTAGTGACGATGAGGGGCAGGGCCTTCTTGGTGGCCACACCCTGACTTTGGAACTCCCTCCCTATGGAGGTCCACCTGGCCCCAGATCTTCCCTCTTTCCGAAGGCAGTGTAAGACCTGCCTGTTCCACCAGGCTTTCAGTGAGGGGGACGGGTGATTTTTTTTTGGGGGGGGAGGTTGTTGCTCCACTTGAGGTTATTTATTAATTCTTATTTCTTGATTTTATAGTGTTTTAGCTTTATTGTGAATTTGTGTTTTTATATTATATTATATTATATTTTATTATAATAATAATAATAATTATTATTATTATTAGCAAGCATTTATAGAGCGCAAGCAATGTACCTGGCACTTTACAAAGTAATGGAATAGACA
>QEPC01009472.1:18556897-18586814 GCA_003113815.1 Sphenodon punctatus | reverse complement strand
GTACTTGGTCAGACCAATGGTCCAGCTATCCCAGTATCCTGTCTCTGACGGTGGTGAATTCCAGATGCTTCATGAGAAATGAATAAAAACAGGTGATAGAGAGAGTGGTCCATTCCCTGTTGTTCAGTCCCAGCTGTTGACAGGTAGAGGTTTCATCGCCTAACCAAGTCGGCAAATCGTCATTGTTAGCCCTATCATGACCAATCCTTTTTTTTTTGGTATCCATTTAAATTTTCACAGAAGAAGGGCTACTTGACCCTCTATGCGCCCATATTCAGTCAACGGAACCAATATAGAGCATCCCCAGATCCAGTCCCAAGAGCAAATTGTAGTCCCATGCACACACATTTCATTCAAAGCCTGCATACTCAGCCAAACAGAAAGGAGGAGTACCACACAGCAAACCAAAGCTAACCCGTCACAGCCAAGCAACACACAGAGGGCTCAGATTTCATTTGCTTCCACCAATCTTAAAAGTGTAAAAAGAAGGGAGGGTGGGGGGTAAAAGGGAGGGGAAAACAAGATCACTTAATGGCAGCAAATTGCAAGCTGCCCCTGTCTGGATCCTTTGGAAATAAAAAAGGAGTCCAGTTGACTGGATCAGAAATCCATTATTAATAATTTGTGTAGCTCTAATTGATTCAGGCATTGCATTGCCCATCTGGAGGCAAGGAGAAACTGGTGGTAACAGGTGATTTCTGGGTATCTCACCAAAGTAACCCCCTACCATTGCAGGAGCCTCTGGGATGGATGCATTCAGGTCCCTTCTGTTTTCTGTCTCTGGTACACTATAATTTCATTTCCTAGGGTTGCCATACCCCTCAGACAGTACCTTTTGGTCTGGTAGAGTATCAGGTTTTGTTATCTTGTACCAGACTCCCAGAAATATAAATTTTGTACTGTCTTCAGCAGACAAAGGGGGTCGTTAACACCATCATTAATCGAGCAGGAGAAAGAGCTTTGGTTCACTGAGGGCTGGGCCCCAGGTATGTGCCTCAGGTCTGTTTATTGTTGCTATAAGCCCTTGTAGAGTGGGGCTGACTCTCTGCCCCTTTGGTGCTTAGATTAGTTACATTTACAGCTACCTTAAGCGTACATGTGTTTTTCACTATGTACAGATGAGCTGGTGTAGCCCAAGGCTAAGTAGCAAGGAAATTAAACATTATTTGTTATGGTCTCACTGTGATGGTCAGGAATCTATTCGGATGTAAGCTGCAGCAAGTTCTTATTGACTTATATCTGGCTACATCCCCTACCTTTTATCTTATTTTTAAATTTATTTAACGGACCTTAGTAGCTTAACTTTAGAGGTCAGAAAGTCTTCTTTGTGTTTTATGACTATGGGGGTTATCGCTATGTGTTTGTGAAACGGATAATCATGCATTTCTCTTTTTTGCATTTGCTTATGTTTGTCTTCTGTTTTCTAAGTTGTGTATATGTTGACAATGACTTAAGGTCACGTCTTTCTAATAAACCTGAGGGCTGGGGGTAGGAAGCAGGGAGAGAGTGGGGGCAATAATATGCAGGGGATTTGCAGCTGTGTAAATGTATTGCTACTAGGCAAGACGAACACAGATTAAAGAAAACATGCACGTTTGTAAGGGGGGCGGGAGGATGTTGGATGAATGAGTTCTAAGATGCGGTCATTACAAAAGATGGCCTTACATACCTATGCTGGGCTTTTCTCCAGGGTAAGAATTTCCCAGCAGAGCTGAAACAGGTACCTAATTTAGTACCCATTGGTAATATCTGCATTTTCGAGTACCGTCTTGGATATCCAGCCACCTACGCAAGCACTAGTCGGGTAACCGAGTACCTGAAAAATCAGCAATTTCTGTTACCAGTTTATAGATTTTTTTTGTAAATCTGGATGAAAAATAAAATAAATTGGGATGGAAACTCAAACAAATTATATAAATTGGAACTGGAAGTCAGGGACTGGAACTCTGGGACCAAAAATCAACATTCTAGAACATCTTGTAGTTGAGTTGAGCACTAATCAGAACCAATTAATACCCAAGCATCGTGGGTCAATTTGGGCACCAGAAATTCAATGCGTATACCTGTTTGGGCAGGTACTAATTTCAGCTCTATTTCCCAGGTGGCAAATCCTTGTAAGGGGGAAATAATCAGTTGGCAAATTAATTTGTTTGGTACAAGAAAGGGATTTAATCTTTATAAAATCCTTCCAAAATACCATTGGCCTGCTATTGAATGCAGTTACAGCAGCAGGACAATAGTGTCCAGCTTTCATTGTGTTACTATTGTGCCCAGAAGCAGTTAGGATAAAGTGGGCATTAAAATTTACCAGTGTCATAATTTTGCTTCCTCTACAACACCATTGCCATTAATCTGTATTTCAATATATACATGAAGTTGACAAACCTAGATAAAGATGTGCAACCTGCCACCTACCATCGGTGGACACAAGCCAGGAAAGCGCTGGAGCACGTGCTTAGTTTTAAGTATTTGAATGCTTCCATTGATTTCAATCGGCCAGTTTTTGTTAGCTACTCTTTGGGGAGAAAGGTAGGAGGCTCGAGGTGGGTAGGTGGACATTGAATTAATAGCAAATACATAATACATATTTGTTAGTTTTTAATTACGTGTCGCTATTTGGTAGAATAGGCAAGCTGATTGTATTGTGTTTTCTCATTTCAAAATAATAGGCAAGAAGTTCAGAGCTGTATGTGGGGCCCGTTTTATTTATTCTAAATTGAACTGAAATGAAATAGAATGCAATAAAATGCCTTGCAGCATCATAGCTTGAGAAAGACGAGAAGGGATAGCAGCGTGGTGAAAGGATGGCGCTGGGATTATGAATGAGGAGAAAGGAGATAGAATGACTCAAAGAGAAAGATTTAACACTTTTGTAGCTGGGTGAGCTGGCTCTGCAGGGGTGAATGGACTCCATTCTCCTGCTCCTAGACAGCTAACCCTAACCCTGGACTGTGGGCAGTTGGGGCTGGGAGGAGTCAACTGACCAGTTAGAGATAAAAGCCCCACAGTTCATGGCATGAGGGAGAGGTCACTAGGGAAGACTGGGAGGAGGGAGCACCCTCCAAGCAGGGGAAAGAGGCTTGGGAGGCAATTCCTGGAGCAAGGGTTGGGGTGTTGATGTCTTGATGTTTACAGATTTGTTTATGTGTTTGTAGCTAGGAGTTTGTGACTGGGCAGGATGAGCCTTGGGCTCCACCCAGGGAACATGAAGCAATTAAGAACTACAAATAAAGTTGGTTTCATATGGATGTCCGAGACTTGGTTCAGGAGAAAACTGAGGCATGGGACTCCCTAGTCAGGGACTGAGCTGGGGCGAACTTGTTACTGAGTAGAGCTGAAATGAGTGTCCACAAACATTGGTATACCTGTCAGAAATATGGTAACATTGGGTGTTTTTAGACACACATTTCTCCTGGATGTTTGCTGTTACATCCTGAACTTTCTGCGTGTCTAAATCACTCACCCAGATCTTAAACGTCCGGATCTTTGAAATTCTGTGTAGAACTTCTCCCAGAACTTTTGTGTGTAAAAGGTTCTCCTGGTAAACTGCTTTGGTCCAGGCAGCTGTGGTCATTTGTTTGTTTATTGATGGCACTGGCTTTTGCCATGGCCCCAAAAGATACAATAACACATTTTTGTACAAAACCATAACAAATACAATCATCTAAAATAATCATATAACAATCTAACTAAAACTAATATCAATCTTTACATAGCGATAGAAAGATACTGTGATGAGTTAAGGATATTGTGTTTGACGTTTAATAATACTGGTGGTCAGACAAGGGAGAGCCATACTGAATCTACACCGAAGGTTCATATTGCAGATCAAGCTTCTGCCTCCCGAAGCTTAGCTGCCAAAAGCTCAAAGGAGGCTCCCCTTTTAATTCTAAACTCTGGGTGAAAACAGACATGATGCTAACCACCCTTTAAGCACCCTTGGTGGTTACTTATGCATGTTTCAGGGCTGTATTGGTGCCCTATGCAGCCCTGAAACATGCATAAATGACCACCAAGGGTGGTTAAAGGGTGGTTAGCATCATGTCTGTTTTCATCCTCTGATTCATTGAACAGGAGATAGAAAACTTGGAGATAGGGGCCCAGATGTTCCTTCCCTACCAACAGTGGGTCTATCCAATGCTCCCTGATATCTCTATATAAGGGGCAGTAAAACAGGACACGGGGCAAATCTTCCACAGCCGCAGCATTGCAGATGCAGATGCGGTTTGCATAAGGCTGACTGCCATATCTGCCTAATAGAACTGCTGAATGAAATTGCTGCATCCTTAGACAAAACTCCTGCAAAACGTAGGGGATTTAAGTTGGTCCAGATAGACCTCAAAACTATGTCCCTGTTTAAAGCGAGAGTACCAAGGCACAGCCTTCTAAATAGGGATGGGCGAACATGGTTCGGAAGTTTGGAGTTCGGACTGAACTCGACCAGTTCGGTCGACCAAACCAAACTTCAAACCGAACCCGATTTTCAAACCGAACTGAACCAAACCGATTTTCCAAATTCGGTTCTGTTCGCCCACCCCTATAAGATAATATTCCATTTAGTTCAATGGGGTTTGAATTTCCGAACTCTGTTCGGAGGTTTGGAGTTCGGACCGAACTCGAATATTTCGGTCGACCGAACCGAACTTCCAAACCAAACACAATTTTCGAACCGAATTTCCGAACTCGGTTCTGTTAGCTCATCCCTACTTCCAACCTGCTACCACTGCCAGATCTTCCTGGCGGGCAATGTCAGCGGCTCTCGTGAGGAGCAGTCCTCTAGTTGGGAGCTATCCAGCCCCCAGAGGCTCACAAAAGAGAAACCCATGCCTGAAGATTAGTAAACAGATTTGTAAGCCAAGGGTATTGTCTAGCTCCCTCACAGTGCAGTTCCTCCAACAAGCATTGGACAGACAGAGACCCCTCTTCTCGGGCGGACAACTTTGCCTAATAGGTCACCATTGCCTGCCTTCCAGTATAAGCTATGGCGAGCGTACCTGTCTCTGCTCTTACTGTGGCTCCCGGAACTCCTTGAGCAATTCTCAGGAGCTGCCTCAAAAACTTGTTCTGGACTGCCTCCAATTCTGGGGATTTATCTATGGATATTATCGCGGCAGCTGTGGTCACTTGATTTCCATGGCAGCCTGTCACTTCTACAGCTGTGGCTACTTTAGGCTGCCTCAGGGCAGTGTTGGTGTGAAGAATGCATCCAGGAACTGTCTCAGGGCAGTGTGTGTGTGTGAAAAATGAATCCAGAACTTACTTGTGGACTTGTAATCCCAGAAGACTGAAACATCCGGAACTTTAACGTGTGTCTAAAAATGCCCCAAATTGTGTATTAACCGGGACTCAATTAGTGCTCCTGAGTTACCAGTTTACCATTTTTGTCCCAATTTTCCAACTTCTTGCATTAATCTTTTGACTTCTGGTACTGTTTTTCTGACTTCCCTTCCCAAGTTTCCTATGTTTTAGGCACCAATTTATTGTTTACCAATTGGTAAAATGGTAAATTGGTAATGGAAATTCCCAATATTTCCAGGTAATCAGGTACCTGACCTGGTACTGACTGGGCACTCAACTACTTGAAAATGTAGGTATTACTCTGTTAATAGAGTCATTTGAAGGAAGTGAGAAGATCCATCAGGAAATTGTTCCAGGTCAAGATAGATCTGTGGTGGAAGACTTGGATTGTCCTAAAAAGAAGTCGTGGATTATCATGTTCACTGTTGGGATAGAATAGGGCTACTCCGAATAATTTTTTTTAAAGGAAGTCATGAATATTTTCCGAGGATCTGAGTACTGAGGGGGTCAGGGTTGGGGTGCTTATTGAGGAATGGAGGGCCTAGCAGGGGGTCAGGGGTGAGTTGGGGGTGCCTAGAGAGAGCGGTCGGCCTAGCAGGGGGGGGTCAGGATGGGTTATTTACCTTCTGGACCAAGGACCGAGTCCAGACCAGGACCGACGACCGAGTTTCAGTCTTAGGATAGAGCATTTGTTCCATAGAGTAATAGAATGTCTAGACAATTCTTCTTTTGCAATGTCAATAGGGCAGTAAAATGATGGGCAGTGCAAGTCTCTTGCCTCTAGTGCAAATTACTTGCCTTTAGCGCCAGTGTAAGCCCCATTCACTTCAATGGGACTCATGCTGGCTCTATTGTCTGGCACCCATACTTACCAGCCCCCCTCCCCCACAAGTCAAGGGTTCAGATGCCTCAGGGATGTTGGTGCATGGATGACTGAAAGCTTTCACTCCTTAGCTTGCTTCTAGTTGAAATTCACTCCCGTTTTACAGAAAGGTGAAATATGGTGACTTGCTTGAGTAGAGTTTGCAGATTTTATCCTACTTTGTATTCTTATAGGAATGTGTCGGTAGCGTTCTTTGTACTGAATGGCCAGCTTGTTGACAGCCTCAGCAGGAAGGCCAAGGACTGAATAGGGCATAGAGACTTGGTTTTACCCCTCTCACATACTGAAGTGCTTCCAAGGTCACAGTTGAGGTGTCTTCTACATGCTCTGAGGTTGCAGGGAGAGCAACTGACACAGTAGAAATGACACCTTCATATGCAGCAAGAGCTTTATCTTTGCTTTCTTTTTATCCGGAGTCATTTTCTCCGAAGAACTGTGCATGGTGTTTGTACTAAATAAATAAAGCAAAATGTCCCCTATTTAAGGCATACTAAGTAGTCAATGTTGGGCGTGCTCATTATGGCCAGGACTTGTGTTTACAGCATTTTCCCCATTGGCATCAATGGAGAAAACACAGGGAACATGGGGGCCAGATTATAGCCATGTCACAGCCCTGCCTTCCCATAGAGGAAGCCATGAGAGAATCCTCTTGACGTTTGTAGCTATGGCCAGCTCACATGGGCATCCAGGAGTCATTCTAAGAATGGACAGCAGTTGATGCTAAAGGGTGCCCTTTGGGGTCATCCTTCAGTGGTGCTATAAGGCAGGAATGGGATTGTGAGACAGCGACTCTTCTTCCTTGGGGAGCTGCAGCAGGGCAAGCCCAAGAACTACAGTTTCAGGCCAATATCCACACCTCTGGTTAACGTGTTCCATCTCAGTTACTGCAGCAATACATAAAATATGTCCTGTACCTTATTCTTCAACCTGGTCTTGATCCCTCAGCCAGTACCCTGGAGAGCTAGCAAGACAGAGCTCTCATGTAGCTCTGTACTCTTCCACAGCCAAGGACTGACTGCCAGAGCTTCCATGGTGGCAGGCTCTTACAGTGCCTGGAGAGGGCGGGGCCAAGGTAATGCCCAAAGCACCTTAAAGGGCCCTCGCTTAAACCCATTAAAATTGGCATTTTGTAAGATTTTATTGTCTGTATTAATAGAAAGTTTTATTGGGGGATTGATCGGGTAGTTGGGACTTTGGAGATAGCCATGACCTTCCTTGGGGGAGGGAAAGGGGGGGGGGTATGGGTTTGGTTGAGTAAGAAGGGGGGGCATGGGGCCTCTCCCAGATGAGAGATGTTGGAATAGTGTGGGGACTCCCATGTGAGAGGTATGAGAGTAGGTGGGTGTGGGGCTCGGATGGGGTTTTGTGTGTTTTGCTTCTATTTAATTAATATGTTGTACGCTGCCCAGAGCCACATGGGATTGGGCGGGAGATAAATCAAAAGATAATAACTATGAGGAGAAGGAGGGGGATGATAATGATCCCAAAAGGTTGGGAGTTACTGGTCTACTGACAACATGCCTTACCATTTCCCTTCACTGATTTGCATCACAAAGGGTAAAATGCATCAAGACCATAGTTAAGCACAGCAGTACGGTGATACTTAGGTTCACAGTCGTGAGACTCACAGTAGTACAGTGATCTACGGTATAGACCAAGGGGTGGGAAAGCATGGAAGTGAGCCTCCTGCAGGCTACTTTGGTAATTAATCGCTGTACTACTGTGAGCTGCAGTTTATGCTGCACTGTATTACTTAGGATGCAGATTATGAGTCACAAGTGGCTGTTCAGCTTTTGACTTGCAACTCTTCACGACTGTTTCTGCCCTCCTACTGCAGCCCCTCACATCAATAAGCGGTTTTGCAAAAATGTCCAATTAGCATTTGGAACCGTAGCCTGTGCTCAACCAAACCCTACACTCCCACTCTCGATAGCTGTTCGTTTAACACTGACTAGCTCCTGAGTTTGCCACATCAGAATGTCCCGGTTATGGACACTGACCAGCGTCTTTGCAAAGTGTTCCCATAAATAACAAAAGCTGAACAGCAATGAACAAAATTATGCTCTGCTCCTGCAGACACTTAAGCAGACTTTGAACACACATTTCTAGATCAAGTTTAGCATGTAAGGGTTTTTCAGGCTAGGGATCCTACAGATTAACATTTATTGGTGGCATCCCCAAAGGAGGCTGGGTACCTCCCTAGAAAGGAGAAAGGTGAGGCATCATTAATAGCTTCCAATCTGAAGTAAGAGTGTGGCTATAATGAGGACAGGTGGCACAGCTGCACCAGGGGTCATGAGACTGGGTGGGGGGCATGCTGTCTGGTGCAGCTGTGTTCCCTGTAGAGCTGAAACTAGTACCCACAAAGCCTGCCCCCCAAGCTATCATGTGCACACACATAGTGCAGGTTTCTACTATGCACTATTGCATGTATGCACACTGTCACCTCCATCTTTCCTCTCTGGAGCTGCTAGACTACATCCCCCAGCATGCTCCAGAGAGGAAAGATGGTGGTGACAAGGGGCACATACACAATAGTGCACAGCAGCAAACTATGTGATGGCATGTGCGCATAATGGGGTGATTGTTACTGCCATGGATCAGTTTTGCAGGGGGCTTGGGTCCCCAAGCTGGCAGGTGAGGTCCCCACCAGCTGTGGTCAGCACACAGAGTACTGCGGTACTGCTGTGTTAGCAGGGAAGAGGAGGAGGAGGTATGGCGGGCGGTGGCTCAGCCGCTTGGAGAAGCCACCCAGTCGCGGCACTGTCCCCGGACTTGGTTCTCTCTCCCTGCCCCCCGTCCCCCACTGCCCTTCAGATTCTGCCTCCCTAGGCCTGTGTCTCTTGAGCCAGGCAGAGGAAAGTTGGGCGGTAAGTTTAGATGTGTCACGATAAAGAGTTGAGGGACTGGAAAAGGCCCGGCTAGAAGTTAGTGTGCAGTAGAAACCTCCTTATACGGACCTCCCTAATCTGGATCTTTCCTTAATCCTGATATGTTTTATATCCTCCCCTCAACTCTCAAATGCAATGGAAACCTACTTTTAAGGACACCCATAAATACGGACATAAAACGTGTCTCCAAGGGTGTCTGGATATGGGGGCGGTTTCTACTGGGATAATACTACTACATGGTTATACAATGCTGATTTTAGCACAGTGGAGCAGAGCAAAAAACAAATGCCTCAGGGGTGAGGAGAAAAAGAATCCACCGAAGTCAACGGGAGTTTTTTCACTGCAGCTGACAGGCCTTGAATCTGTCCCTTCCGCTTGGTCTTGGGGAGAGGGTAATAGTGCATTATCCTTGCTAGTTTTTAATTGTGTTTGGTGATGTTTTAAACTTGAATAACTTGCAACGGATCGAGGGTGAAAATGTGCGAGGTGCTACATCCAAAGAAATGCCTCTGGAAATTGAATGGAGTGACTCATAATGCAGACAAATGTGTTGGCATTCTGTAGTCAGATAAATGTAAGGAGGACATTAACAGGCATTAAGAGGGACAGATCAGAGGAACATCTACAGTGACCCTGTCATAGAAGCATTTGATTTTTGTCGTTTTATTTTTCTATTATTTCTGCCACCAAGCTAATTTAGGGCCATAATGAATACCAGTAAGAATCAGTCCAACAGTACATCTGCTCCAGTAGCATGTCCCTGACAGTGACAAGTGCCAGATGCCTCAAAGGCATGTGCAAGGAATGTCATAGTGGGTGACTACAGCATAGATTAAGGGGTGGGATCCATGGGGAAGCATGGGGGTGATCGTCCTGCAGGCTACTTTGCTAATTAATCTAAGCCTGAACAGGCAGGAATGGGAGTGCTTAAGTGGTGGAAGAAAAGGGAGAATCTAGATCATGGATTCATCCCGTGCCTGAGTGCATGCACTGCCTTTCACTGTTCTAGGTAGGAACTGGGCCCTTGAGCCAAAGCCAGGGTTTGGAAAGAGATCAAATAAAAAACAGCTGTGGGTTGGTGGCTCTGCATCCCTGATATAGAACAAACTTTCCACTTAAGATGTTTCTTCTTATCTTCCCTCTACCTTGTCTGTCTTAGATTGTAAGCCCCACACTCAGTGTAGAGACCTCACTACTGAACGTACAGCACCAGGTACATTGCTGTCAGTAGATAGCTGTTGTTGCCTTGACTTCCTCTCCGCCAACTCCTCCCTTTACCCTCTACAATCTGGCTTCTGCCCCCTCCACTCTACTGAGACTGCTCTTGCCAAAATAACTAAGGACCTTCTCTTAGCAAAATCCAATTGCCTCTACTCCATCTTTGTCCTCCTCAATCTCTCTGCTGCTTGTGACACTGTCAACCACTCTCTCTTACTTGGCTCCCTCAACTCCCTTGGTTTCCATGACTCAGTCCTCAACTGGTTCCACTCCTACCTCTCTGACCCATCCTTCAATGTGTCTCTTGCTGGTGTCTCCTCTTTTTCTCTTCCCCTCTCTCCTGGAGTTCCCCAAAGCTCCGTCCTTGGCCCTCTTCTCTCTATACACTCNACAGCACCAGGTACATTACTGTCAGTAGATAGCTGTCGTTGCCTTCCTCTCCGCCAACTCCTCCCTTGACCCTCTATAATCTGGCTTCTGCCCCCTCTGCTCTACTGAGACTGCTCTTGCTAAAATAACTAAGGACCTTCTCTTAGCAAAATCCAGTTGCCTCTACTCCATCTTTGTCCTCCTCAATCTCTCTGCTGCTTTTGACACTGTCGACTACTCTCTCTTACTTGACTCCCTCAACTCCCTTGGTTTGCATGACTCAGTCCTCAACTGGTTCCACTCCTACCTCTCTGACCCATCCTTCAATGTGTCTCTTGCTGGTGTCTCCTCTTTTTCTCTTCCTCTCTCTGCTGGAGTTCCCTAGAGCTCCATCCTTGGTCCTCTTCTCTCTATACACTCGGTCCCGAGGCAAACTCATCTAATCTCATGGCTTCCAGTACCATCTGTATGCTGATGATAACCCAGCTCTACCTCCCTTTTTCCAGTCTTGCCTCACTAACTGCCTCTCTGACATTTCTGCCTGGATGTCTCATCATCCGTTCAAACTTAACATGGCTAAAACCGAACTCCTCCTCTTCCTCCCTAATCCTTCCTCTCTCTCTTCCTTCTCTGTCTTCGTTGATGGGGCCAACATCCAGCCCGTCCCTCAGGCACCTAGCCTAGGGTTCATCTTTGACTCCTCCCTCTCCTTTAAACCTCAGATCGATTATGTTGCCAAATCCTGTTGCTTCTCACAACATTGCTAAGATCCGTCCTTTCCTCACTGTTTCCTCTGCTAAAACCTTTGCCCGTGCCCTGGTCATCTCTCGCCTCAACTATTGCAACCTCCTTCTCACTGGCCTTCCTCGCTCTCACCTTGCTCCTCTCATTTCTGTTCATAACACTGGAGTAAGTTACCTCTGCATGGGACCCATTCTATCTTCTGCACCAGAACCCATTCCCACTTAGCTACACCCCTCACGGGGACTCTCATGAGAGTGGGAGTGGGTGGAGGTGGGGATTAGATTTTTAAGGGGTTTAATTTGAATTTGTAATGTTCTTTATTTTGGAATCCCCTGTGTATTCTGCGTTTCCATCATTGCTGTGAATGGGGAAAATGCAGAGCACATGGGAGCCTGGATGTAGGTCAGTGAAGGGTTATGGTGTATGAAAGGGTATTACTTCAATCAATATCTTTATTTGCGTGACCATACAGATCCTTGCATACCATACCACAAACAAAATTTATACAGAGTTGGAGTTCCAATTCAAAAAAGTTTGCCAATCAAGGTTGGGCATATTCTCATATTATTTACTACAATTTCAACCCAACCCCACATTCTAACATATCATTTAAGAAACTCATCAATAAATATAACATAACATATAAAATTTAACTTTGTATTACTTTGTATTTTGTGTTTTTGATGGTAAGACACCCTGAGTCTGGTTCTGAGAAGGTCAGCGTAGAAATTTGAAATAATAATCATAATAATTAATAATATAGCTCTCGTGATTTTTTAACTTATGTAATATAGCTATAGATGGTCTCATTACCCATATAAATGCCTAATCCTTTTTCTGAATCCTGCTAAACTCTTGGTCTCAATGATATTTAGTGGCAGAGAGGTTAATTATGCTTTGTGTAGAAAGAGGAGCTTGAAAATTGCTGTCTTTTACTTTCCTTGAATAGTCCTTTGCTGCCGTATTTAGAGAGAGGGTACAGTTGGTGGATTTGTCTCTGCCACATCATACTCCCAAGCGTTGCGTTATTAATGCAGTATAACCCCCTTTAAACGGACACCACAGAAGGCAAGTTGTTTGTCCAGAGTGGAAAGGTGTCTGGATATGGGGAGTTCAGGACTGCAGTGTTTAGTGCTCATCGGTTGTTTAATACTTCTATTCTGGATGTGATTTATTAACAGGAAACATAACATGGCTGGAATAGAGAAAGATCTGGGTTGCACTGGTCCAGATGTCAATCTCACTTCCTCCCTCCTCACCTTTAAAAAGCACCTGAAGACTCATTTGTTCTCCAGGTGCTTTTAGGATCCACTGCTGCTTCCCCTTAATGTGTTTTCTCCTCCCTGTTTGCCTTCCCATTTTGAATAGTTTTTAAATAGATTTGTATTTAAAATGGATTTTATATCATTTTATCATATTTATTTTATGTTGTGAAGTGCTTTGATCACCCTTTGGAGGAGGGGGGCAACTACAGAATGTATATTATTATTATTATTATTATTATTATATTTAATTACAAAGCCAGTTTAGCCCAGTGGGAAAGGTAATAGACTTGAACCTCAGGGACCAGGGTTTAAATCAGGAATGGGGAACCCTTTGCCTTTAAGGGGCCACTTTGAAATTAGTACAAGTTCCATGAGCCGCATAGAAGTTGGGGTGGGGTGGGGTGGGAGGGTGCTGGGAAGAAGGAGGAGGGTCCAGATCATGGATCGATGCTGTGGATCTTACCTGTATCCTTGTATGCATGCCCTCACCTCTGTTCCCTTACCTTGAGCTCAGTCCTTTAGAGCTTGACGTATGAACTAGCTCCAGGGGCCAGATCCAGTAACTGGAAACGGGCCAAATAAAAACTAACAGTGAGCTACACTGGCCCCCTGGCCCGAGGTTCCTCACCTTTGGTTTAAATCCTGGCTTAGTCAATAATCCACTGGGCTGCTGTAACAAGGACACTAGAGTCCATGCAGGATCCAGCCCAGAGCAGGATATGTCACTTCTGAGATGTCTATCCTGGAGCAGGTGTTAGGAAAGCCAGGAAAGACTTAACTGGCCCAGTCAGTGTGGCCTGGGTGTGATCCAATATGGGTCCAAAATCTATGGGAACCATGGTCAGGTTCTGTCTGGGTTGACAGTGGAACTCTCACCTATGGTTGAAGAGGAGGTAAAAAGAATTCGACCCTGACGATTTTGCATCACCTGGTTAACCTCACCTATAGTTGCACCAGTAAGAAAATGAAAGAACAACTCTAATTGAAGAATGATGCTAAAATAAACCCTTAATAAAAGCACAGAGATAATACAGGTGACTCTCAGAAATTCTCATAACAGGCTTATAGCTATTTCCTTGTAGCAATATTTTTCCTCCCAGTAAAAACAAAACACCCCAAATTACAAATCTCTTCAGCATCTACAAAGGTACACAGGACAGCAAAAAAACACATAGCTAAAACATAGATCAATAATAATACACATAACTCCCACTTGGGCAACCAAAGGCTCACAGTTCTTAAGGCTTCCAGATGTCCAGGCTGTCCACCGTAGAAGGTAAATTCTTCCTTCTATTTACAGTCAAAGAATGTCTGTAAATAGCAGCCTCTGTGTAGACCTTCATCACCTCTCCGGTGCAGTTGCTCTCATCCTGAGCGAGGCTGAACTGACTAGAAGGTCCTAAGTTAGGTTGTAGCTCAATCTCAATTTTCTCCGGGAATCACAGTCCTCAACTTGTTTTTAGCAAGAATCGATAATCAAGAAACCCACTGGTTCTCGACACTTTCTCGGTTGAGATTTTTTTCTTGCTTTGCCATGATTTACCATTTGCCATGATTCACTGTGTACTGTATAGCACTTAACATGTACTGTGTTTGTCCTGGTAATGCACATGCACAAAATGACTGCCCTTTCCCAAAAGGACGGCGACAACGCTGCCAGTGCCATCTTAGAAGAAGGTTGTGTCTGTGCCGGACAGCAGCGGTGGCCATTTCGTGCATGCACATTACCAGGACAAACGCAGTACACGGTAAGTGGTACATGATAAAGTGGTATATGGTACATGGTAAACGTTACTGAGATTCTTGCTAAGATCTCAAACCGTTACCGAGAACGTGTTGAGATCTCGGTAACAGGTCTCGATTACTTTAAGATTCTCATGAGAACGTAAACCCATTCTCGCTTCAGCCCTAGTCCGTTGGGTGAGCCCTAGTCCGTTGGGTGAGCCCTAGTCCATTGGGCGAGCCCTAGTCCATTGCGTGAGCCTGCCTGCATGAGAGCTGCACTTCCTCGTTTCCCATGAGACGGGAGCTGTGCTGGATTTGAATAGTACAAGCTCTCGCCACAGCAAGTCGGCTCGTGGGAAAGTGGCCTAAGACTCATTACAACTTGAAACAAGGCAGCAACTAGCCATTTCTTTAAAATAAATCACTTTTCCTAGCAAGGGAGATCCCTTATGAAGATTCTGACCACAGCACATACCTGTAAGCAGTCAAAGAAGGTCTGTAAGTACTAGTAGCAGCCTCTGTGCAGGCCTTCACCACTTCTCTGGTGCAGCTGTTCTCCTCCTGAGCCAGGCCAAAATGACTAGAATGTTCTAGGCAGTCAGCCCCACCTTAGGAAGAGTACATACTGAGCATGTGCCAAGCCATTTGGAAAAGGAGAGAGAGAGAGAAGAGAGAAGAGGTTTTGCCTCACCTCTGTTGACGACTGCAGGTGACCCTGTACTATTCTTAATGCTGCTGCCGAATAATAAAATGGTGACAATGGCATGGACTACATGAGCACTCCCTGCTGGGTGGGACAGGAAACTGCAAGCCAGCTGATGAGCAAGAGATATAAAAGGCTGAGCTGGAGCTCTGAAAGGAGGACCACCAGAGAGAGGGAACGGGAGCTGATGGGGAGAAGGCCCAGCTAGGGATGGGCGAACAGAATGCGGTTTGGATGTTCGGTCGTTGGGTTCGAAACCCGAGTTTGAGTTCGATGGTTCAGTTCAGCCGAGTTCGGGTTGGCCGAACGTGGCCGAACAGTCAAAAATAGCACTATCGAAACTGAAACGAAAACGAAACTGAAACAAAAACTAAACTTGCTTTTTTCCCCCTGAAAAGACGTTTTTCCTGCCCCCAAACTCATCCGAACTCATCCGAACACAACCGAACTGTTCGGTCATTTGAGAGTTCGGTTCGGACATTCGGTTCGTACGTCCGAACAGACCAAGTTCGGTCCGAACTCCAAACATCCAAACCGCGTTTGCCCATCCCAAGGCCCAGCTGAAGGAGATAGGGAGCCTGCCCCAGGACCCTGCTTCATACAGGGCTGCCCTGGGATCTGGCTGGCAAGAGGGCCAGTCCAGAGGTCCTTGTAAATGAAGCCAGTGAGGAGTTCGCCACATAGAGGGTGCTGACAGGCTGCCTGGGGAAAGAGCCCCCTGTAAGTAGGGTGGCCATACCTCCCCTTCATTCTAGGATGCTTATGAAAAATACATGGTGTAGGGATGCATTGATTCCAGTGGAGCCCTGCACCATGCATTTTTCATAAGCGTCTTGGATTAAAGAGGTCTGGCCACCCTACCTGTAAGAGAGACTTGCCTCCACGGAAGAAGAGTTTTGGTAGCAGACTGGCGGGGCATACGTTAAGGATGGACTTGGTTCCAGTTCCTGCAGACAGACCGAGTGCTGCTATTTCTATGGGAACTCTAACCACACTGTAGAATAAACGAGTGTGTGGGAAAAGACTTAGCATTGTCTCAGTGGGTCATTGGGAGCAGATCCTGCAGGAACCTAGGTCAGGCAAGCGCAAGGCCACCCTCTCACAGTGGTCTTGGGAAAGTCACTGTCTCTCTCACTCTCCGTTCCTCATCTGTATAACAGGAATAATAATGTCCTGCCTCATGGGGCTATTGTGAGGGTAAGCTATATAAGGAACGTAACGTACTTTGAACACTGAAAGTGCTATATAAATGATGAATAGCAATAACTTTAATTTACAAAAGCATGGAGATAAATTGGGTTTATCCAATTCATGAACCAAATTTAAGGATTCTTTCAATGAAAGAATCTTTACCTTTTCAGTTTAATGGCATGAGAATGTTTGCAAAAAGTTTGACTTTTACATTTGATTTTTTTAATAAAGCCAAAGTTCCAGTTCAATTTGTTTGTTAAGCAGCTAAACAATTGATCTCTCAGTTGCCAAACCAAATTGGTGGCCTAATTAACTAAAGTCTGTGGCTCTCATTCTTGTTTCATTCACCCTAGGCATGCCTTAGTGTCACGCCTTGTCATCACATTTCTGTCTTTATAAAAGTCACTCGTCCAATCAAACAAAGAACCCTGTACCTTGTGACCACAACCAACTGATCACATGTTATAAAATTAGTAAATTAACAAACATGGAATAGTGAATTAATAATGTAATGAATATCACATAGCGAGTTAATGAAGCAAATAGCAAATTCACAAGTTAATGAATACCAAATATATTTCAGGGAAAAAATAAGGATTCCCTTGCAACTTGCAGCCATTTCCAGAGTTTGCAAATGGGAAATTAACTTATTCTCCTTGTATTTTTTTAAAGTGATGAATAGAGTATAAATTCCTATATAGAGACACTTTGGGGACAAGCTATTTGTCCAGATATGAGGGGGCTTCAAAAACCAACAGCAGTTCATCACCCCTGTGTTCCAGACATGCTCAAGGTTGTCTGAGAGTAGAGTCGAACATACAGATTGCCCAGAAAATAGAAAGATCTATAAATCAGAGCTCCAGATTAGAGAAGTCCTACTGTATTTAGTTGAATGTGAATATTTTTTATCAGCCCCGATTATAGTTCATCATCATCATCATCATCATCATCATCATCATCATCATCTTTAATTTCTATCCCGCACTCTCTCCGAAGACTCGAGGCGGCGTACAACATCATCAGTACAGTTGCTGGGGTTCTCTCCCACCCAGGGGACCCAGCGTAAACAATATCACATAATCATACATGTCAAAAACAATCCCCCCCAACTAATACCACCTCCGACCATGCCTACACATCAGGCCAATGGTCCCATCTCTCCAACTACCATTACCCTGCTGCCACCAGGGTATACAGCTGGCTCCATCCCTCTCTCACCGGGAGGAGTCAACCATCTCCACCTCCTCTCTAATACCTGTCTCTTATACACATCTAGATGTGTATAAGAGACAGCCCTCCCACCTCAGTTATCATTTCAGTCAATTTACTTGGTCTTACAGGAAGACTCATCACTGATACTTCTGAAGAGAGGTACACTATTTGCTATCCTGCTGCCCTCCAGTGCAGTGGCTTCATTAAAGATGGTGTATTCTTTCAAATATCCATTTAAGAGAAATGGTTGTCTACTTGAGCTTGTGAGGTGCATGTCAGCTCATCTTGGTAACTTGTTACTCTTTTGTTTATACATTTATCCCAGCCCCTTCCTGTCCCGATTCTACGGTACCCGACAACACTTTAGGCGCAATCCTCCATTCATCAAAGTCAATGGGAGCTGAGCCATTGGCTTCGATGGATGGATGATCATGCCTTCATTACCCACAAGGAGCAGGTTTGAACTTGAAGTGCTTCTCTCTCACCATCGTTTTCTATGGTAGAGAATTGTGCAGCTAAATCACTCAGTTTTTCTGCAGTGTCATTAGCCTTTTTAATTGCTACCTGCACTGATATAGAGTTGACCAATTAGCCCTCTGATGTAAACTGGGGTAGCTGCACAAAGTCAATGTAGCTACGGTGAATTTTCAGTTGAGGTTCGTCAGTAGGTTGGACAGCCTGCAAGAAACATTATTTAGGCCTGAAATGACAAATTGCAGTGAATGCTGTTGTTTGTTTTTTTAAAACAGGACATTCACCTTCATTTTGCCTGATGCGTAAACTTACCAGCTTTTGTGTTGTTTTCACCATTTGTCGTTATTTCCCCCCAGATTGAACAGAGTTGCTGCAGTGTCGATCCCAAGCCCCATGTGTGCCCCATGCGCACACCCGGGAGCTCTGGAGATGCAAATGTGCTGGCTAAATATTGCCATAAAAGTGCTGTAGAACTGTCATAAAAGTCCTGGAAAGTGACTAAAAAATGATGAAAATGACAAAGAATGATGGGGAAATGCTGGAAAGTGACAAAAATTATGAAAAATGCCAGAGAATGATGAAATTGACAGGAAATGATGAAAAATCACAAGCACTGATAACAACGGCAGAATCACGGAATCAATGGAGACTGACAAAGTACCAACAACCACTTGCAAGCGCTCCTGAAAGGTTATTATTTCCCTGCGGAACAGGAACACTTATTCTTGTCTCTCAGCCCTAGTTATGATCAGTCTGATGTTCTGACCACAAAATGTCACCCATTTAGGCTAGAATCTGGCGTAAACACTGGCACATGCAGCCCCACCAACTATGTTTATGCTGACTAGTGACTACTGATTTTTTAACAGGGAGCATAATAAACAGGAAAACTGCAACCACTTCGGATCCCTTCCCTCCTTTCCTGCTTTGCCGTTAATTTAAAACACACAAACTTTCCTGGCCTTACCTTGCATTTCCCTAATATTTCCCAAGGTTTAAGCTTGGGCTTCTTGTTACAAATCCAGCCTTTCTGCTGTGTAAGGTCAAAGGGTGAAGTTTTCCCCGAGGCTTATTCAAATTTCAGTTTGTGTTTTCTTCCTGGGACAAAAGGAAACAGAGCTGGTGCAAAAAGGTATTTGATTAACTGTACACATGCAAAATGGCACTGCACGGGGGCTTTCCTCCATTCCCTGTGCAGTGCCATTTTGTCCATGTGCCATTAACCAATCCAGGTCTACCACCCCTTCAATCAAAATGGATCTGCGACAGATCTAAATACACTGTTCCGTGTTTGCAGGTAATTTCCACAGATACAGAAGGACTGATTGGCTTCAGCCCTAGTGTACATGGGGTTGCTGATAGGGTTACCACCTCTTACGGTTTCACCTCGAGACTCCCATACACCAAAATGGGAGTCAGGGTGAAACCACGAAAAGTGGCAACCTTGTGCTGCTGTTACATGTGAATCCTGTACCAATAAGTAAACCAGCATTCTGGGAGGGGTGGGGGGTAGTGATGTATGGCAGTGGGGGGCAGCCATAAGCTTGGGGGGGGACAGGAGAATTGGAAAATGGTCACATGGCTTGCAGAAGAAGCCTATTGGGTAGCTGGGTCAACACAATGGCGTTGGTGGCCTTGGTGAACAATCTCTGCCAGGAGATGGACGCAGGATGTTCAACACTTTTAGTCCTGCTAGATCTCTTGGCCGCTTTTAAATACAGTAGGCCACTGTCTGCTGTTGGGACAGTTGCGAGCCCTGGGGGGTCTGAACGGGACTGTCTTTCAGTGGTTCCGCTCATTCCTCTCGGGGAGAAGCCAGCAGGTTGTGCTGGGGGCTGAAACATCTAGACCCCGGGCCCTGGATTGTGGCGTTCCGCAAGGTTCCATCTTGTCTCCATTGTTGTTTAACGTGTATATGCAGTCCTTGGGGGAGATCGTGAGGGAGTTCGGGGTGTGTTGTCACCAATATGCTGATGATACTCAGCTGTACCTCTCTTTTTCAACTGATCCAGGTCCTGCCGTCTCAGTACTTTCCCAGTGTTTGGAGGCTGTGGCGGATTGGATGCGGCAGAGCAGACTGAAGCTGAATCCTGATAAGACGGAGGTGATGACGGTGGGTAGGACGATGGAGGTGTTGGCTCCCCTCGTAGAGGGGGTCCACCCTCCAGTAGCCTGGCAGGTTTGGAGTTTGGGAGTGTTGCTGGATTCAGACCTGCGCCTGGATCAACAGGTGGAGGCGGTGGCAAAGCCACTTTCCGCCAGTTGTATCTGGTGCAAAGGCTGCGCCCGTACATCTCCAGGCCCGACCTGGCCACCCTCATTCATGCCTTCATCACCTCGAGGCTAGACTAGGGATGGGCGAACAGAACGCGGTTCGGATGTTCGGTCGTTCGGTTCGAAACCCGAGTTCGGGTTCAATGGTGCAGTTCAGCCAAGTTCGGTTTTGTTGAACTTGGCCGAACATTCAAAAATAGCGAAACCAAAACCAAAACTGAACCGAAACCTAATTTTTGGCCCCGTAAAGACGTTTTTCCTGCCTCTGAACTCATCTGAACTCATCCGAACATGACCGAACTGTTTGGTTGTTCGAGAGTTCGGTTTGGACGTTCCGTTCAGACGTCCGAACAGACCGAGTTCGGTCCGAACTCCGAACATCCGAACTGCGTTCGCCCATCCCTAGGCTAGACTACTACAACACGCTCTATGTGGGACTTCCTTTGATGCTGGTTCGGGGGCTGCAGCTAGTGCAGAATGCGGCAGCTCGTCTCCTAATGGAGACGGGCCATCGGGAGCTTATTGTGCCTGTGCTCTGTACTCTGCACTGGCTGCCCATAGCGAGCCAAGCCAGATTCAAGGTGTTGGTTTTGACCTACAAAGCCCTACATGGTCTGGGCCCCTCATATCTCAGGAACCGCCTTGCCCTCCGAGTCCCAGGGTGCCCCTTCGGTCTTCCGGGGGTGCCTTTCTGGAGGTCCCCTGTTTAAAATGGGGGGCCACCATGGAGAGATCATTCTTGGTGGCTGTGCCGCGACCCTTGAACTCCCTCCTGGAGGAAGCCCATCTGGCCCCAAGCTCGCTGGCTTTTCGTAGAGCTTGCAAAACCTGACTGTTATCCCAGGCCTTCGGAGGGGAGGGTGGGGTAGTTAAGGGAAGATATTTTTAATACTGTTGGAACTTTTTATGTCTTTTATTGAATTTTAGTATTTTATTTGTTTTGAAAGCTACCCCGAGATGCCGTAGGCATGAGGGGGCGGCGAATAAATGCAAAGAAATAAAATAATAAATAATAAAACACAAATCTGATGTTATGTATGTATAACCAGCTACCTGATCATCATGATGGCACTGAATTCAATACCAAAATGGTTTTGCAACACCCACTGACACCCACGGACATATTTAAGTGTTTTGCTGAATTGGGGTCCTCTTCTTAGGTGCTGTAGGCTTCTACCACCCCCTGAAGGGGACCTCATCCCTCTCTTACATCTGAAGAAAGACTCTGCTGAGCGTGCCAATAGTTTGGGCGGGACCCTGCCGTAGAGCACAATTTCAAAAGTCAGATTTTTCTCTGTTTGATTCTGCCTGCCTTCCCCATCGGGGAAATGCATTCTTTTTTGCCAAAAGCCAAATAGAAAATTGAGTGAACCTCTCTGTTTAAACCTTTATAAATACATGTTTCATATCTGCTTAATAGGAAATTGAATTTATGAGCCATTAAGTTATAGAAGAAGGTTTTTATAAGAATAGAGAAATCCACAGGGAAATCCTTACTCAGGAGACATAATCCTGTTTTATATATAAAAGAGCGAGAGAGCGCGCACGCGCGCGAGAGAGATTTAATAGTTTAGAGTTGACATTTTTAGGAGTAAAAGAATATTTTGTACGTAGGAGCCTGTAACAGGGCTGACCCAGGCCAGGGTAAGTCCTTGCAGATCAGGCCCCCGTGTCCCTCTCAGTAGGGACATGGGGTTCCCAAATCACTCAGTCTCTAGGGAATTAGCTTTATCACAGTCTATCACAGCTTTATCTCAGTCTATTCATAATACAGTACAGTACGTTCACCTATATATCAACACCTTCAGCATCCCAAGCCTTAACTATAACCCCAGCCTAGCTGGCTCACTCATAGGCCACTTTCAGACCTCCACCCCCACCACCTCCCCACACACATATATTCTGGCTGCAAGAAGGAATGCGCAGACAGGATATGTGCGGGGTGCCGTTGGTCTCAAACACGACCACCCGAGCGTGGTTGTGCCGGCAAACACCCGCAGAGATACAGAGTAGGAAATCCTGCTCTGTATCTCTGCGGGTGTTTGCCAGCAAAGCTGCGCAGGGGGGTTTCAGACTGGTGACACCCCATGCATATCCTGGCTGTGCATTCCCTTTCGTGCCAAAATATGCGTGGGGGTGGGGGAAGGTCTGAAGGCAGCCATAGTTTCAGGTTTGGCTCCTTTCAGCAGTACCATGGACAGCTGTCCTGCTGGAGAAGCCCAAGAGATGTGCTCCCTCCAGCAGTCAGGCCCAGACTGAACTGATCTCTGTCTTGCAGCCTCTTATGTAGCAGAAGTGGGTGTGGTCAGATCTCCAGACTGTCTTCCCTTAAAGGGCCATTGTCCTGCCCCACTCCCTGTTACTGCTCAACCAGTTTCTCTCTCAGGCTGTCCTTTTCCGGCAGGGCTGGTCTTGCCTAGCACCAGCATCACTACTTTTTAAGGGGCAGCAGCCCCATCATGCTGTGCCCTGCTACAGAACCTCTACCAGTATATAGAAGAACTTAATTAATGAACATTGATGATGGCCCAGTCTAGCAGGCAAAGGCTATGCCTATTTTACAGGTGGGTAAAGAGAGGCTCAGATATATTATAGAGCTTGTCTACAACTTAGGAGGCCTGTGGACCTTCCAGATGGGCAACGGATGCCTAGGAGCCATCCAGTCGATGACCTCAGTCAGTAAAGTGTTCCACAGCATGACAAGGTCATCAATGAGATGGTCATCGAGGTCAGTGGGTATCTCACCCAGAGCCTTCTGGAATCGCTCCAATTACATCAACCTCTGAGGGGTGAACCATTCGAATCGGTTCCGCACCTTTCCAGGGGCAGACATGCATCAGGAGCAAGGTCTGCAGGAGATAATGGTCCGTCCATGACAAGGGCACAGTTGATATCTCCCCCACTAGCGGAACACCCATCTCAAGGCCAGTGCAAAACATAAGGTCCAAGGTATGTCCCCCATGATGTGTCGGACCTTAAAAATCATGCTCCTTAAAAATCATGGCTACACCGCCCCCGCTCCCCCTCCCAGTCCCTCTGTTCGTGGCTAATGTTGCACAGCATACCCAGCCGGAACAAGGTCAGCCAGAATAGGCCCCGACTCATTGTCCAGCCAGGTTTCCGTGATGCATACGAGATCGGCGGCATAGTCCAAGATCATCTCCTGGACAGTTGTTGCTTTATTAGTCACCAATCTCGCATTCACCAACACCAGCACAGGATCAGGGGCCCTCTGACCGAGAACCACCTGCCCATCTGCCCATCTGCCTGGGAGGTAGCGAGCGGGACATGCACCAAGCATCTGTCCTGCTTCACTGATCTCACACCCCTCCCACTGGGACCATATCTCACCCGTCCTGTCACGACCCCTATGGCTTTGCCCTCCCACCCCCGGACCCCCACGACACAACTCCCCCAGGCTTCCTCGCCTTGGTGTCCAGGGAGATTCCCACCCACCCCAACATATTCCCCAATACCCCCTGAACCCCAATCTTTCCCCCCTCCACCATACATTCCCTACCCCTAACACAATAACCCCCACCCCACCAAATATAATACCCCTAAAACCTCCCACCTATACAAAACCTC
Organism: Sphenodon punctatus; assembly: GCA_003113815.1. NCBI lineage: Eukaryota > Metazoa > Chordata > Lepidosauria > Sphenodontia > Sphenodontidae > Sphenodon > Sphenodon punctatus. The sequence continues at coordinate 18,562,979 of QEPC01009472.1, read as the reverse complement.
CTAGTCCAAACACAGAGCCCTACACTCCAAACCCCCAAGATCCCACCAAGGGCCTCGCCCAAGGGCCCTTTGGCATGGCCCTTAGGCATGCACCTGTGGTGCTGCTGGGAGGCACACCACTTTAAAGCCCCTACTGGCACCCCACTGTAAGCCGCAAGGTGGCAGATGAAGCCCCACCCCTCTCCCTCTCACACCAGGAAGGGGGGTGGAATCCATGCGCGTCAACTCCCAGCCCCACAACAGGTGAGCAGCGCCAAAGAGGGGGTGAACCTAACCGGCTCCCAGCCCCCTCAGCAGCAGCAATAACAGTCTGGGTCGGGGTGGGAAGGGGGGGTGAGCCCAACTGACTCCCAGCCCCCTGCAGCTGTGTGGTCTGGCCGCCGGCAGGCGTGCTGCTTTTAAGCCCCTACTGAGGCCGGCGCACTGCCGGAAGCCGCAAGACGGCAGATGAAGCCCCGCCCCTCTCCCTCTCCCACCGGGAGGGGGGTGGAATCGGTGTGCGCCGGCTCCCAGCCCCACAGCGTGCGAGCAGCACCGAAAAGGGGGCGAGCTCAACTGGCTCCCAGCCCCCGTGTCAGCACCAATGGGGGGGTGAGCCCAGCTGGCTCCCAGCCCCCCGCAGCCCTGCTGAAGCCCCTCTGCAGTTATGACTGCAGTTATGACATATGACTGGCCTATGGCCGCATGAAGAATTTATGGCAAAGCAGGGAATTAAATCCATGTCTCTTATATTCATGGCTAGCATCCTATATACTGGACCATCCTTCTCGTCTCTTATGACCTCCTTGCTCTAAATAGAGATGGGCCAAATCCATCTCACAGCTGTTCTTCATTATGCCTCTTTCCAATTCTGCTGGATCTGGCCTTGAATCCAGTCCCTGTTCTCAAACACTGAAAAAGTGAACTAAGGGGAAGGGAGAAGAGAGGCAGGTATGCCCTCAAGGATAGGGGAACAATCTGTTGCACAAATTCATGATCTGAACTCTCCCCTTTCATTCCCCCAGCCCGAGCCTATTCCTTCATCAAGGGCTGGAACTGAAATCCGGCCCAGTTTCTGTTTTCAACAGAACTGGGCTATTTGATCGGTCCAATCAGAATTTGGATAGGATGAAATTTGAATCAAACAAATCAAAATTCTGGTGTTTTGGTTTTTTCTCTCCATTTTGTGCATGTGGGGTATTGCTGCAGCCATTTTGAACAGGTGCAAATCGTTCGACTGAAATTCCGATAGCAACATTATTTTGAGTGGAATTCTAATTGGAATTCTGGAAGCCATTCTGATTTTGCAGAAACGTTCAGTGAAATCGGAATGGACATTTTGAACCAGCCCTACCTACACCTCCGACTTCCATCTGGCCTGCAAAGTTGGTACTAATTTTCAAAGTGTCTCCTGGGAGGGAAAAGGTTCCCAAAACCTGCTGTAATAAATAGACCCTACTGTGTTCTAAAGAGAAGAATGGAAAACCGAAGTCCTAATTCCTGTTCTCCTTGCCTCTAACCTTTAGACCACAATATCTCCCTAACTATTCTGACTAGCATGCAATGCAGTAGACAGCCAATGTGTGTGGGGATAAGCATTGTGAATCTTATCTGATGCTCAATTACTTGCAAAGCAGGATCCGCCCCCATGCCGCCACCCAAGCCTGCCATTCTCTCTTTGCTGCCTGTTCTTTTTGTCCATGTTTGAATGGAGCCATTGATCTGTCTGCCCCCGTCTCCAGCTCTCTTTGCTAGTGAGATTCATGATTCAGATGCTCTTGTGGCCTTTGCCGCCTTTTGGAGCTGACAGCACCGCAGTAAATGATTGCCTTAAAACCTTACCAAGGAGCTGCTTTTGCTGTAAAAATTCCCTCTTCCAGATATTAGCTTGGAGAAGCTAGACTTCTGGCCAAAGGCGACCAGGCAAGCACAGCTTGGCAAAATGAATACTGGAAACTTGTGCTGCCTTTGTATTTAGCATTGTAGACCTGGTTGAAGCTTGAAGAAACCAATTCCCGCAGGCAGCATGTTTGAAACTGTAGAACTGAGAGGCCTGTCATACCAGACAACTCTATGTAAGGAGAACTGGCATCTCCACAGCCACTTGGCAGTGGCTGGCTCCACACTGCCATGCCTTGACTTTGCCCCAGATCAGCCTTCAGTGGTTCCTTGCTACAGTTAAACCACCCCACCCCCCTCTGGCTCCCACCGCGCTGTCCCATGTACAGTCATGCCATGCATCTATAGATGGGTTCCACAACTGCATTGGATGTTTTGTAGATAGATATGACTTTTTCTGACTGGGGTCATGGGACTATATTGAAGTCTCAAAATGGGTTCACATAGAGCAAACGTTTGGGAGCCCTTGGCCTAGGGGTTTCGGTGTCTTCAGCAGGACCAGCCCTTGCCAGGAAGACACCACAGTCCCAAATAGCAATGAGTTCCTTCTGGCTGACGACTGATAGCCTACAGCCAAATATGGTGCATGCAGCCAGGCCTTAGTTAGTCAACACGAACGACTGCTTGTGTAGTTTCTGAATTAACTGGGATGGAGTGTCACTGTCCTACAGGAAAAAATTAAGTGCAGGTGTTGGGGAAAGAGGAGAACAGGTCTATGCATAAGCAGGGTTGCCATCCGGGGTTGACACCTCTTGGGGTTTGACCCCGAGACTCTCATAAGCCAAAATGGGAGTCTCAGGGACAAACTGTAAAAAGTGGTAACCCTATTTGCCACCTCTCAGGGTTTTGCCAAGAGACTCAGAGTTTTGACCCAGAGACTCTGGACTCTAGGGGCAGCCACATTTTCTACAGGCCAACCCAGGTGCCTGGGGCAACCTGGAGACATAGAGGCTTCAACCAGCAGAGGGCAACCATGTCAGAAAAAAGGGGTGGGGTCCTAGGGACTTTAACTGATATGGCCCTGCCTCAGTGGAGCATCATGATGTCATGATGCTCTGTAAGGGGTGGGTTTACATGGAAATGGGGTGCGACAGCTCCTTTGGTTGCATGGCCATGTCCCCTCTCAAGCAGCAGACCTGAAGGACGTTGTAGCAGGGGGGCTTACAGGGCCACACGGGGGCACTGGAGTATCTTTGGGGGATTAGCTAACCCCTCTGCTAAGCCAATTCAGCCCTTGACTTGGCTGTATCCCAAGTGGAGTGTAGTATGTGGAGTACCCCTGTAGGGGTCCCACCCTTGGTCTCCTACCACCCCACACAGCCAAGGCCTACGCCACCATATGTGCACACACTGTCTCTGTGTCTAGGGCTTGACCCAAAAAGCCCTTCTCTATGCCTCCACCGTAGCCCTTCGTCTGGGCATGGGCCCTCTGCTCTAAGTTGGCCCTTTACCAAGGTTACTGTCCACTGTCCAGGAGTAGGGAGCTGGCAGCCCTAGCTCCTGCACCTATGCTACCCCCGCCTTAAAGGGGCAGGAACCCCGCAGGACTGCTCCCTGCTACAGACGTGTCTCAGGTGAGTCTAAGAATTACTAATAACTTCTCGCTATGCTGGGCTATCTAAAACTATTCACTATAGTTTGTCAGATTTCTACTGAATAATTAAAAAAAAAAAAAAAAGAATAGAGGGAGAAAGAAGAAGTTGAACAAATAATCTTTTTACATTTTAATCTGAGTCATTTTCAAGCGGCTTGATAAGGCGGGTTGTAAAAAAATGTCAGCTTCCCCCTTATCTCTAATTGACTTAAAGTAGAGGCAGACTCTAATCCTTGTGTGCACAGGAGCCTTGAATGGGGAGATGAGGGCAATTGATTTCTGGCTTTTTAATTAACAGTTTGGCTGCTTTAAAAACAATGGGGAGCAACATGGAGGGAGGGAGAACAAGATGGCACACAGCGACATTTTGAGCTTTCTGTATGAACCTTGTGATAGAGTCATGCTTGGTGAGCTGTACAGTGCCTGGGTGGGACAGGAATAGAGCTGAAATGGATAGTGAATTCCATAGCTGTGGTTAGTAACTCAAATTCTGGATATCTAATTTGTTAACCAGTCAGTAACTGTATACCACAGTAGTTAACCAATGAACCAAAGGACTAGTAAGTACCACTTTACCATTACCATGGAAACCGTTTTACCATTTTTCTGTGTTTCATCTTTTCTGGTTTACTTCTGGGCCAATTGCAAAGCTGCATCCAGTAAATTTGAACTAGGTATCCAATAGGAAACGGAGTTAAACTTGAAACCAGGGTCCAGGAGGTAAACAGGAAATGAATTTTGGGCAAATTGAACTATCCAGTAACCACAGAATGGATGGAACAATGAAATACAGCAGCATGTTAAATGGCACAGATTGGTAATAATGAATGGCAATCTTGGTGAAATCATAGGTTCATAAATGGTTACTGCTTGTTAACGGATTATTTATTGATACAGTTTTGTTAGTGCGAATCTGATAACTAGGGATATCCACAAGGATAACCATTTCTTTGCTAGCCAGGAAGCTGTAGCTTAGGTCCTTTTCACACAAACATGCTAACACTGATAAAATGGATGTTACATTATATTATACAAGCTCAGTTGACTCCCAAATAATATTAGTTGTTTTATTATTATTAATTATTATTATTTTATTTATTTATATAGCAATTAGCACCAGCAATGTAACTCACTTTGTTAAAAAGTAGATCCTCTTGCTTCATGCTGTGTGCTGTACGATCGAAAAATAATTCTCCCTGTTAGTGTTGCAAGAGGAGTAGTGTTGGAGCTTTCCTCTTCTGAAGTAGAACTAAAATAAGTACCTGAAAAAAATGTGTGTGTTTGTGTTTGGGCACACAATCCTTCTCCTGGTGACTGCATTAAACACTGCAGCTGGCCTTTCCTCCTGTAGCTCTGGTGGTAGAGCAGTTGACTGATGGGTCAAGGTTTCAAATCTGGATCTTGGGCTAGGCTGATGGTATGGTTTCTGGCATGTACAAGTTTGCTTTGTAAAACGTTAACAATACTACAGTACTACTTGTGTGTGTGGTAGATTCTCTGATATCTACACAGTGTTCCTTCATCTAAAGCAGACTTGAATCCTTGATCTTCCTATTTCCTTTTCAAAACTCTGTCACCAGACAGAGCTTCCTGAACAACTGCTGGACACACACACACCCCTTGCTGTCACTCCCTAATTCAGTTATGGCAAAGAGCTTGGCATATTGCTCACATAAAGAGCTGGTTGGTTAGAGCCTTAAAGGGCTCAGTAACCTGCCTTAGGGAAACTATGCTAAGGGTCCTAGGTTCCAGCCCTCCTTCTATGTGCCCTTGCTACCTTTCTGTCAACTGGCTTATACAATAAATGGGCATTCTCACAAAGACACTTTCTCCTTTTCAAAGTCAGAATGGATACCCAACAGAAGCCTTTTTGTCTTGGTTCTCACTAAAATATTTGGAAGTTTACCTAAAAATGCAAGTAATATCCATGGAGAATGAATCTACTACCAGTTTTAGATTTACTCCAAAGAATTGCCATGGGCGTTGATGGATATACCGAACTAGATGGAGCAGCAGACTGTCCCATTATGGAGGGAGCAGGATAATACAACAGACAGACCATTGATCCATCAAACTAACATTCCAGCATTCCTCTATTCCTCCAGTATTGACTGGGTGCCCTGAGTATGGGATGAGGTTTTACGGCCAACGGATGGTCCTTTGGATGTTGGCAATCAAGACAATTCTTGAGGATTGCCCCCCTTCATTTTCACCCTTCTAAGCCAAATGTTCAGCCAGAAATCGTATCCCTCTGACTGCAGGGCGCAGTCATCTTATCCCCTAAGTGCACAGTACTTCTACTGGGAGGAACGGAGGACCCTGGTTCAAGTCTCGCCTTAGCCAGAAACTGGGTAACCTTGGGCCTGTCACAATAGTCTCTCAGCCTAACCTGTTGGAATTTTATTAGTGGTCAAAAAACAAAAATAACAAAACAGCTTGTATTCTTAGTAGCAACAGCTTAGTAGTAATCAACACCTTGGAGATTGTTTCTAGATTAAAATAATCTACTTTATTGAGAAGTACATTGTGATAGGAAAGGCCTATCCCTAGGTCTTACTAGCTAGCTGCCACCAGCATGGTGGCCGGTCATGTTGAAGGTCAGAGAGAGAA
>QEPC01009472.1:18517671-18556209 GCA_003113815.1 Sphenodon punctatus | reverse complement strand
TGGGTGAAAACAGACATGACGCTAACCACCCTTTAACCACCCTTGGTGGTTATTTATGCATGTTGCAGGACTGTATTGGTCCCCTATGCAGCCCTGAAACATGCATAAATGACCACCAAGGGTAGTTCAAGGGTGGTTAGCGTCATGTCTGTTTTCACCCCCTGATACCATTTTGGTTGAATTAACAACCTCTCAGTACTCAACAATATCTCAATTAATATTTCATTTCTCACTTTACCACATTGCCATTTACTGCTTTGTCGGCAATTTCACATCCTGAGAGCTAGTACCGATGCAATACCGCATTTCTTCTATCTTCTCTGAACTCCCTTATCCCTTGTACTTCCTTGTCACTCATTGGTTGAGAGGCAGATTCCTTTACAAATCTGACCTTCCAGTGTCTCTAACCACTGGAGGTACAGGAATGGAGGCACTGTTTTTTTTAAACTGTGTTTGAGCAGGCAGGGAGGTTAAGGGGTGGGCTATTTGCACAGTGATTGGCTCAGCAATGCAGAACCAACAAACCCTGAAGTAAAATGGTACCCTCAACAATGCGGTAAGCAATAAATGAATGGTACACAGTTCGCAGAAAACGGAAAATTGGTAAATCATGATGGTATCTTACAGTATTGTGAGAATTGAAAAATCATATTGTATTAGGAAAGTGTTGATAAATTGATCTCTGTTCCCGATGTGGCAAAATTATGGGCAATTAAAAAATGTCCTGCTCATTTCAGCACTATCCTTCACTAAATAGTGTTTTATCCTGCTTCGTCTCTAGTGTAACAATTGGCTGCTCCATCTAGTTTAGTATTTCCAACAGTGGCAATGCTTGCAGTCGTCTCTTCTCTGCATGTTAGCATATGTATAATTATAAAATCTTGAAGGCATTTTTGCAAAGAATATGGCATTATCTCAGTTAAGCTTTCAACTCTAGGTTTGCTCATAAATACACTTGGCACTATGGAGATAGCCTGCCACCATTTCCACCATCAACGCCAGAGATTGCACCTAGGATCTGTGTTCTCCAACAAACCTATCAGTAGAAGGTTCTCAACAGGCTACCATGGCACAAGATAGAATGTCATGCAGGCCGTGCTGTCTTCTCTAGGGCTGAGATGAGAGTAAATGTTTCTGTTCCAAAGGGAAATACTAACCTTTCAGGTGTGCTTGTGAATGTCCATTGGTACTTCAGCAGTTTCCAGTGATTCCATGCTTCCACCATTTTTTTCATCACTTTTGTCACTTTCTGAAACTTTTTTGTCACTTTTGTCACTTTCCCGGACCTTTTTGTCACTTTCTGAGACATATTTGAAACTTTCCCGGAATGTTATGCATTTTATGGCAGTTTTACAGCACTTTTGGCAATTTCCAGCACTTCAGTGCTTAGCCGGCAAGTTTTCATCTCCACCGCCTCCGGGGGTGCACGCAGGGCACCCACAGGGCTTGGGACCAACCTGCGGCAGCCCCATGCAACATATGAAAAATATCGGGAAATGACTAAGACAGTGGGAAAGCCGGTAAGTTTCCGTGTTGCACAAATCTCAGTCAATGCCCAGTTTCTGACAGAAGCAGCAGTTGCTGAGATTTTTTGTTTCAGGTCTAAGTACAGTATGGTTATCTGTGCTTAGAGCCTCCTGAAGCCTTTCAGGGGTGGGGGATTAGCAAGGTGGGTGAGCATTTTCACCTTGGGAAGTTCTGCGTGGCTGCGGTTGCACAGATGTGCCCGATGGTCCTTGGACTGGCAGCTCTGAAACTGCTGCTGAGGTTGTTATGGCTCCATTTGCCATCCCGCTGCAATGTACTTAGACTTGTCCATTTAAGTGTCAGCCACTCAGTTGAGAGGATTGTTTTGCGGCACTTAGTAACATCTACAGGGTAATGGCCTGTGGAGAAGACCCTGGGATAATTGGTAAAATGCCTGTAAGTGGATTAGCTTAGCTAGGAGTCTGGATGGAAGAAATTTGATTTTTTTAAGCAAACATATGTTAGAGCAAACCTCCAACTAGTCCCTGTAATTCTGGAGGTGGATTTAATATCCTCAAAGCAATAGCGAGCTGCACTCCCATTTCTATTTGAAAGCTTAGAGCAGTCATTCTGAAACCCCTGCCCATGCAAGGCATCCCTAACGGTCGACATCTGGAATGAACCATACCTGGAGAATGAAACACATTGAGAACCAAGTAGCAGAGGGGTTGGGAAGTGAGCTTCACTTAAAGAAATGGCCAGCAGGAAAACAAGGCTGGACAAGCACTAGGGGCTTATGTAAGGGTGTGTTGATCGGCTTCAAGCTGGGCTACCCATTAGGCACCCTGTCCAGAGTGGTGCGAGATTATCCTTAGAACTCCTGCTCTCCACCAGCCAGCATGCTCCTTCTTATCTTCCACTGAAGTACAAGTCCCAGCCCATGTCTTTCCCTGTGGTGGGGTTCTCCCAAAGATAAGGAGTACTTACCTTGTGTGCTGTAAAGAAGGAGGGGGGCAAAGATCAAGGGTTGTAAGACAGTCCCTCTTTGGGTGCTGAATCCCACTGTCCCTCTTTCAGAAGGTCAAAGCCCCTCTTTCAGAAGATAAGAGAGAGACAAAGGGTGTTTTCAGGCAGATACAGAGGCACGCACACACACACGGACCTGCTTCTGGGGTGCCCCCGGCATCCATTCGCTTCCAGCCCCCAGAGCTACTGTCTGTCTGTTTACACCCAAAGATACCAGTATGGAAGTCAATCTCAATCGATTTTTATTAAGGGTACTAGCTTTCGCCATGACCCAAGCACATATCACAAAGAAATTTCACATGTAAAAAAATTCAAATACAATAAAAAGAATATGATACAAAATAATCAAGGTATAAGCAAAGGGGAATGCCAACAATCCAGTAATAATAGTTTTAGTAACAAAATTGTGATCTAGAATTTTCCAACACTCAAACCGGTAATTCAATAAAGGGGATAAATACGGATCCTAAACTATACATTCTAGTCCGTCGTTATCACTACTTGACCTCGTATCCTTGTGGCCAATAGAGCAAATGAAGCCACCGCACTCATAACTGACTCTTCTCGAGTAGTTAATTAAAAAAAAACATCTTATGCAGCTCAGGCAAAAATCCCTTTCCTAGGCATATTGGATCAAGCCAAATTTGCAGTATATTTTCATGGAAGTCTCAGGAACCTCATTCCCAGGAAGAGCCCTTGAGAGGAGAATGGGGAGATAATGGAATGACAAAAAACTAAATGGAATGAGAAGCAGGAGAACATCTCTCCCTCTTTGTTCTCATGGAATGGTAGGAAGCGTGCGTCGCGAGGAAACTGAGCTTATTCGCTGGCCAAGGAGTGGGGTTTGTCTTTTTTTTTTGGTGCTCGAAATGTTGAGCGGTGTGTCCTTGAACAGCTGTATTGTCCCTTGCTACTTGCAAAGAGGGATAATAGAAAGGGACAGAGTTGAAAATGTGGCTGCCAAAGCATGGTGGTGGGGGGTGCCAGAGCTGGTGGGTGCTGAGCATTTTACCAAATGGTAGAAACCACTGCTGTGGAGGAGGAAAGGAGCAAACTTTGCTCCAATCAGAGAAACACGAGATGCCTGATATTCTCGGGGAATGGCAAAGCTGGATGAATAGCCGTAGCAGAGTAGGCTGAAGCGAAACAGATTTACCGGCATGCAAAAGGCGACAGCAACTTTGAAGCAAGAAGGGCCTATGGCAGGGAGGAAGGAGCCCTGGGAAATGAAAGCATTGGAGTCGGGACGAGACAAAGCCTTGAGCTGACAGTGAGGAACGGCCCAAGACTGTAAATGAGCTCGGTGGCAGGATCACTGGACTGGAACCAATCATCCTGTGAATAGTAGGGAAGTAAAAGGGATTTCTCGGCTCCTCCGCCACCTGTACTGCCTCTTCCCATTGCTCCTTGCACGCCGGCACTTTCCTCAATCATTTAAGCAGTTATTTTTCCTTCCTTTCTGCTAGGTATCCCCCCCCACACACACACACACAGTAGCATTGCCCCTTCCAAGCTGCCCTCTCCATCTTCTGATAAGCAACATTTCTTTATTTGTTTGTTGATTGATTTTAGATTTATGTGCCGCCCTTTACAAAGGCTCATGATGCAAATGGCACACCACTGTTGCATATATGGAGAGGTTCCCATGATTGACCCCGCTCCTGGGGTGGGGAGCCCCGCCCCTGAATCTTGGAGAATGCAGAGCTTAGAGGGGAGAGCAGCTTGACCTGAGACACTTCCTCTCCAATAGATCTGAATCGCGTATCCACAAGAACAGGTATTTCTGTAGGGCTGAGACTCGTCTCAGCAAGTGTTCCCATTCTGAAGGGAAATACCAACCTTTTGAGAGCGCTTGGCAGTGTCCATCGGTAAGTTGTCAGTTTCTGGTGATTCCACACTTCCGCTTTTTTGGGGGGTCACTTTTGTCACTTTCTCGGACTTTTGGGCCACTTTTGTCACTTTCTCGGACTTTTAGGCCACTTTTGTCACTTTCTGGGACCTTTCTGTCAGTTTCCAGGAATCTTATGACAGTTTCGTGGTGGTTTTATGACACTTTTGGCAATTTCCAGCACTTCCCTGGTGCTTATCTGGCAATTTGCATTGCCACAACCCCTGGGGGTGCGTGCAGGCACACACGAAGCTTGGGACTGGCCTGTGTCAGCCTCATTTAATGTGCAAAAAAATCAGAAAGTGCAAGAACAGGAGGAAAGCTGGTAAGTTTCCCTGTTGCATGAATCTCAGTGAATGCCCAGCTTCCCACGAAAGCAGCACTCACTGAGATTTTTCAGTTCAGTTCTTTGATCTGTCAAAATTATGGTACTCAATTCAACCCGGCAACGTTGGGTACTAACTGGTACCCAATTAGTGTCCAAGAAGCTACCTGATGTACGATTTAAAGTTTTTGTCTCAATTTTAAGACTTCCTACTCTGATTCCTATACCACTTTACTCTTATACTGATCTGTAAAAGGGTAAACTGGTAACTCAGCAAGAGTGATACCCAGTATTTTTGGGTAATCAGCTACCTGAGTTGGTACTCTGGTACTGACTGGTCACCTGAAATACTACTCAAAAATGTCGGTATTACCCATTTTAGCTCTACCTCCAGATGAGGCCCACGCTGCCATTGTATCTCCAAACTGAATGGCCTACTTAGCGATGCTATAGCCAGAACTTCAATTGGGCCAGGCCTCAGCCCTGCCTGGCACCTCTTCCAGAGCCTGTGGCTACTCCAGCTCTGCAAGACTTTGCTCACAGCTGGGGACAGAAACACCTGCCCAATATTTCTTCTGACGGGGTTAGGGCTGATCAGCAGTGCCAATTGGCTTTTCTGCAGTGGCACTGCCAGCCCCCTCAAGATTAAGCTGGTAGGGACATGAGGATCTGTAGGGCAACTCCACTGACCCCTCTGAATACCCCATATGGGGTCAAATGGTGGAATTGTATGGGCAAGTTTAAACCCCAGTACTTTTTTTTTTTTTTTAAATAAACTTTTAAATATAAATAAATAAATAATTAAAGTGCTTGCTCCAGCCTGAATGTGGGTCTCTTCCTTTCCTGGAACCCCTTCTCCCCCAAAAGGGGATTTGCTAGCTGTCAAATGTTGGACGGAGATCGTGTCAGACCATGAAAGAATCCGAACCACAATAACTTGACATTCCCTCTGCCTGGAGTTTTTGCAGTTTGGAGCAGGGTTCAAAGCAAAGCCCCCAGTGAGAACATCCCCCAAATTGATCTGAACTGGGATCTTTGCAACCATCTGTGCTGCCTCCGTTTCTGTTGAGAGCATGGTATCCTCACAGATTCCCAGGTGTAAAACACTGAGGCAAATTGGAGTTTTACCACAAAATTGGCCCCCATGCTTTGTAAAGCACTAAGCACAGCAAAGGCACTGCCTGAGGGTTAGACTTATAAGACAGCATAGGATTTCAGATGGTCATGTGACCTGGGCATGTGCTTATCTGGAGGAGCAGCAGAGTACTCAGTCACCATGTAATATGTTCAAGAAGTGCCTCAGAGCAGCCGAAAACTCCTATGGCCTAGATGATAAGTACCCCATACTGCAAGCCCCAGGATGATTGTGGGCAGGAGAGCAGGGAATGCCCATTGGGAGAAACATTCTTCAGCAGCATCGAAACGTCCAGGTGATTATTTTAGAAGTAGGGGTGGGACTCTGGGCAAAATGTTGGTTTCAGTTTATTTCGGTTTCNCCATGTAGTATGTTCAAGAAGTGCCTCAGAGCAGCCGAAAACTCCTATGGCCTAGATGATAAGTACCCCATACTGCAAGCCCCAGGATGATTGTGGGCAGGAGAGCAGGGAATGCCCATTGGGAGAAACATTCTTCAGCAGCATCGAAACGTCCAGGTGATTATTTTAGAAGTAGGGGTGGGACTCTGGGCAAAATGTTGGTTTCAGTTTATTTCGATTTCAGTTCTCATGAATTTTGGTTCTCCTATTGGTTTTGGTTTTCTTGGTTTCGGTTTTTAACATTGCATTTTTTTCCCACTGAAGTCAATGGGGGAAACTGCAATTAGGGCTGAAATGGGAAGCCACTGTGGAAGCTTTTACAGAAAAAGCTCTTCCACAATGAGCGGCACAGTGTGATAGAGATGTTAATTCTGCTACTTTCATTCCGCTTCTTCTGCCGTTCCACTACTTTCATTCCATTACTTCCACCGGCTGCAAAAATAGCAGAACAATGTTTGTTCCGACAGTTTCAATCTTCCGCAATTTCCATCGGTGCTGCGAACTAGTGGAACAATCTTTTTTCGGACAGTTTCCAAGCTTATTCCGACAGTTTCCGAAATAGCGGAATGCCGGCGGAATTTTTGGAATACTAGCAGAAAAGCTGCGGAAAGTCACAGGGAATTCCAAAATGGAAGGATGAAATAGCGAAGCAGGAAAAGGAGTTGTCGCTTCAGCCCTAACTGCAATGTTAAAAATCAGATAAAAAAATCAATGCAAAAGAACCAATAGGGCTGAAACCGAAAAAGAACCGAAAGTTTGGAAAAAACTGAAAGTGCCATTATCGGCTACTTTTGGTTCTTTCCGAAACTGAAATTCCTATCCCTGAGAAGCACTGAGAGACATGCAAACTCCTTAGTACAACACCCAATCAGTTGTCTGAGTCGTGAGCTGTTTTAGGGGTGTAAGATTTCAGGTTAGGGCTCATGATTTGGAGAGCAAAGCTAAAGGGGAGACAAACAGGGGGTCCGGAATCAGGAGTGAGAGAGTGAATTCTCATCCAGCCTTCTGGTGCTACCAGGAAGCCTTATTTGCGGCCTGGCAGCCAACCAGGAACCTGGGAGGCAGGGCAAGGCAAGAGAAAGACAGAAGAGGCGTGGGTAGGGCAAAGCAAACAGACATCTGGAGGAAGCGGTTGGGCCTAATAATGCTGTAGGCCCAGCCTTCCACAAACCCTGGGGTTGAAGGTTCAAGACCTGGGTCCTGACAGCCAGGCCAATGTGGCAAGAGATGGAAGGTGGGTCTTGTAGACATGGCACTGAGCTGGGGGCATTAAAAGCTGGATCCTATTGGGGTGGGATGGCGCTTTGGAATGGAGGTCCCATGAGCCCCACTTTTAGCAAACGAAATATGCCTACATGGTGGAAGCAACAATGGCATTCCTCCACCCCCAGCCAGCAAGAGAAATGACACTGCCTAGCTCTACCACAATCTTTCTACACCTACAACAGCCCATTCCTGTGCATTTGGATGCTAACCTCATACAACAGCTCTTGGGGCACATGTGAGGGTCCACAGATCCTGGCCCTTCTCGAGTTGCTCCCTTGCTGCCAGTCCTGAGCCCCTCCACTTTCAGAAAGACTTTGGCACCTTTAATTCTATTCCAAACTTGGACAACGGCCTGCTTGATTCCTATGGGCAGATGACTGCATCGCTCTGTGCCTCGGTTTCCCTCCTCTGTACACCAGTGAGAATGATAAATCCCTTCCTCTGCAAAGTGTATGGAGAGCTACAGATGGAACAGAGTCAAGAGTGCTATCTTATAGCTAATTATTATTGTTACATAATGGGCTCACCACACTCTCTCTCAGAGAGGAAAATTAAGTGCACAGATCAGGGGAATGGGCATTTGTTAAAGGGACCCAGGTGCATTTGCAACATGCTTGCTAAGCAATCGATTTCCACATTTAGGGAATTATGAATTATTGAGGAACCGCTAATGCTTTGCCTTTCCCCTCATTCCTACAAATCAATTTGCTAAGGGGTTGGGTCTGCTCGTGAACCTAAGAGAAAGTCTGTTTTGATTATGGTTATTAAACCATACTTCAAATCCACTTCAAGATTGCAAAGGTTACAATATCAACCTCAAAAAGGGCCGCCAGCCCACCATGACGAATTTCAAACCAGCCACCAAACACATGGCAATATACAGCCCTCGAAAAACATCAGAGAGTGATGTAGAACATGCTTCCAAAACAGAGTTGTAATACAAATGCATTATCCATGTCTGAGTCGCGGATGCATGCCTATTGAGAGCCACAAATTCGATTTATATCTTGCAATTCCAAATAAACATCAAAGGGCTACCAGATCTGCCTGTGTAAATCTTAATGGTTCTGTATGTTTCACTTACATAGAAAAATAATTGACGGATCCATGGGAGGGAGAGGGGGAGGATCTCGCTATCCTGCCAATGAGGTAGACTGACAATAAGGATGTTCTGAGGGGATTCCAGGCTGGGATTTTAAAGGGAGTTTTTAATTAGCAAGTACTGGCATAACAAGAAGGGAAGACAGGGCACAGCTTATCCCCTCTATTTTCCAAGAGGGGGTCCCCCCCCCTCTGTTTTCTGAAGTGGAATCCTCCCTCTTAAGCTTAAGAACATAAGAACATAAGAAGTGCCATACTGGGTCAGACCAAAGGTCTATCTAGCCCAGCATCCTGTCTCCGACAGTGGCCAATCATGGTGGCTTGGGAGAAGCACCCAACAGGTCACAATGGGGGATCCATTCCCTGTTGTTTTCCTCCAGCTACTGTCATGTTCCGGGTCCCATATCCTGTCTGGCTAATAGCTGCTAAGCTTAGGGCTTGTATTGCTCCTACCTTAACACCATCTTTCCTAGTCAGGAAAGAGGAGGCGGAGCTGCCACGGTTCCTGCCATTTTCTAAAGGGCAGGCAATTGGAAGGACAGGGCAGTGGAGCACCGGATGGAGGCTCCTGCTGGCTCCAGTCCCAATTTGTGGCCTCTTTAGGAAACGTGAACCTCATTAGGACAAAATCTGTTTTCGTTAGGGTTATTATACCATGGGTGAAAATAGACATGATGCTAACTCCACTTTAACACCGTTTTAACCTTTCTTATGCATGTTGCAGGGCTATATTGGTGCCCTATGCAGCACCCCTGCAACATGCATAAGAAATGTTAAAGCGGACTTAGCATCATGTATGTTTTCACCCCATACTTCAAATCCACTTCAAGATTGCAAAGGTTAAAAAATCAACGGCAAAAAGTGCCACCAGCCCATGGTGATGCATTTCTAACCAACCAACCAACCAACCAACCACATGGCAATAAACAGCCTCCACAAAACAACAGGTGATGACAAAAAACAATGTATGTGGTCTCTCCGCTACACTCGGCATGGGAGAGTCCCCCATCCCACCTGGTTACAACAGCCACGACATGGGCTTGGCCGGGGACCGGCAGTGGTGGCAAGTCAAGGTGGTGAAGTATCACTGGAAGCAAAGGGAGGTGGGTCTGATTTCAAAGGATGAGGACTTCCACTGGTCACGTTTTCTTTTCCTCAAATTCTTACACCATTATATGTGAATCTGGTGGCCTGTTTCCTCCACTGATGTAAATGTTGGGGTACAAACAGGGACCTGTATTCACTACATTGATCTCAGTTGTGGCAATGGACAAAACACAGTGAACATGGATCCCTGGTAAGGTGGGGAACCTTTTCCTTCCCAGGGGCCACTTTGAAAATTAGTACAAGCTCTGAGGGGTCGAGGGTCATGTAGAAATTGGGGGTGGGGGTGCTAATGGGGGGCACTCAGGAAAAGGAGGGTCCAGACCGTGGGACTGTTTATAACTGTCTGTGTCTTAACTAGTCTGTAAGTTCCTTGGATCAGGGACCGTACTTGACGTTACGTGTATTAGGGGTGTGCACCAGGCCCCCAAGTAATTTTGGCTTTTTTTCCGTTATTCAAAAATATCATTTTCATTATCATTATTAACGACAATGTCATTTTCATTATCGTTGTCGTTATCGGTATCGTTTCAAACAAAGATTTTATTTTTGGTATCAGTATCGATTCCCGTGTGCAACTAATATCTATCTAAATCTAAGGGAGACAGGAGAAGAGAAAAGGAAAACAATCTCTCTCTCTCATGTACAGGGGGAAGAAGGGCAGGGAAAGGGAGAAGGTAAAATGTAGGGTTGGAGGAAGGAAAGGTATTGGTAATACAATAAGGGCTAAGGCAGATTTTTTGTGTGCAAGCACCACAGTTCTGTAAATGCAACCTGACAAGCAGAGCTCTCACAGAACGGAGAGAAAAAGCCTGGCCCTCCCATTATAAAGGGTTGCAGTGCCCTCCCCCAGAACCCCCCTGATTGGTTGTGGGAGGCAGCAGGCATTGAGCAATCACAGAGTGCCATGAGACTGCTGGGGCCTGCTTGCGCTGCTCATTGGCCAGCGATACATCCATCAGATACTGCGGAGCTGCTCGCCCCTCCCAACACAGGCACAGTTCAAGAGTTCAGCGCTGTTTAGGGCTCCGAGATGTCTGCTCCCTCCTCCCCACTCCACATTTTCCCTCCAAGACCCAACTGCCACAGCACTAATAATAACGACAATGATAACAACATTGTCGTTTTCATTATCAGTATTTTTATCATTCTTGGTTGTCGTTTTCATTATCATTATCGTTCTCGGTTATCGTTTTTGTTATTGCAATAACGAAAATGACAATTTTCGTTATCATCATTGTAATAACGATATTGACATGCACACCCCTATTGTGTATCGTTACAGCACTGCATAAGACTGGTAGTGCTACAGAAATGTCATGTAGACTACTGGTAGTAAACGTACCGTGGATCTGTCCCCTCTCCTTGTGTGCCTGCCCTCCTCTCTGCTCTCTTCCCCTGAGCTCAGTCTTTCAGTTCTTGGAGGTAGGAACCGGATCCAGGGACCAGATGATCCAACCACAAAGGGGCCAAATAAAAAAACCAGCCACAGGCCACATTGAGCCCCTGACCCTGAGGTTCCCCACCCCTGGTGTAGTTGTTCTGTTGACTTTAAAAGGACTACACTCATTTATAACAGAGGATCTGGCATCAGATATTGCAAAAGGCAGCCGGAGATTTCTGAGGTGTGGGTGCAGCAAGCTATAGTGTAATTAATAACGGTGAGGAATTAAATGAGATTTGGGGGAGAAAGGTAAGATCTCCTGTTTAAATAACAATTTGGTCTCGGCATGATTAAAAATAAGCTGCTTCTTGATTACGAAAGGCTGATGGTTTAAATGAAGAGTGAAGATGAGGGTTTTTTTTACAATCCCCCTCCGCGGTGCAAATAAGGAAGAGGATGAGGATGGCTGAGCAGCCATTTGTGCCAAGCTGCTCGCCTGGCATTAGCGAATGATTGCCAGGCTGCTTGAGAAGCTGAGGTGTCTCCAAGTTCTGCAGACAGCTGGGCAGGGCTAATGTTTTGTTGCCTTGGTTGTTGTATTCTGGTGTGGGAGCAATTCTGGGCATCACTGCCCCGAGCTGCATGTTCAGAAGGCACTTGGGACAATTTACCCATCATGCCCTAAATCCACAAACCAAGAGGCTTTCCCCCATGCCAGCAGTGAGCTGTCCCTGACCACATTCGCACCTGCAGCAGCGGTGGCAGCAGAGCAAAGACGCGGCGGCGGGGAGCAGCCCGATGGTGGAAGAAGAGCCAGTGCCAAATGCGAACAGGGTTCTGTCGCGGTTTCCCTCGCATATGTCAGGGCAGGATTTTGCACCCTGACATATGCGTGAGGGAAGCCGCAGCAGAAGCCTATCTGCACGGGAGCTACTTTCGGAATGATGCTCCTCCCCACTGCTGCATCTTCCCTCGTGGGTCTCAACACCACCGCACTGCATCAGATGTGAATGTGGTTTGTGTGACTACGAATATCTGCAGTCACATTCAGTGGAACAGAGGTGTTGGGGAAGGTGGAAACCACGACAATTCAGATCATAACTAATTGCCGTGGTGAGTGAAGTCTAAACTAATTATTACCTCTCAACACCATCGTGATCCCTAAGGTCAGCTGAGAGCAACCTCCTGGTAGTTCCACCAGGATGCCAAGTACGTCCAGCAATAGCCGGTAGTGAGGCTTTCTCAGAAGCTGCCTCACAACTCTGGAGCCCCCTTCCCTTGGAAAATCACCCAAGACTGAGCATCTTCCAAAGACAGTGTAAAACCTTCCTATTTGGCCGGGCATTTGGTGGGTGGAGATCGGCTCTGTGGGGAGGGAGGGGTTTTTATACCGTATTTGGGTTATGTTTTGTAACCTGCCCTGAGCCAGCCAGTGTATCAGTCCAAATAAATAATCACATTTTAAATCTGCTTTTGTACCCACAAAAAACACATTTAAAATGAGGTAAGGGTGTTTTCCTCCTAGGGCATGTGCTCTGATTAAAGAGGAGTACATATGTGAGATTATCTTACTCCAAGATTAAGTGGTCGTCTGAACAAGGAAGTTCTTCTCCTATGAACAAATGATTCCTTAATTCTCTGCTAAGGCTTTTCTTGCTTCTTCCTCTGATGCAGCAGCTAGAACTGGGTACTCCCAGAGAAAAGGTACAGAGAAGGGCAACAAAAATGATTATGGGTATGGAACAGCTCCTGTATGAGGAGAGGCTTGATAGGTTAGGGCTCTTCAGCTTGGAGAAGAGACGACTGAGAGGGAATATGATGGAAGCTTATGAAATCATGAATGATGTGGAATGCAAAAATAGGGAGTGGTTATTTACCCCCTCTAAGGCCCTTTTTACACGGGCGGCACCCAGAAGTCTGGGTGTTCATGCGTGGGTGCCGCCCGTGTAAATCCTGCGGGGGTGGGGGTGCATGCTCCAACACACACGCATCCCCACACATCCCCACGCAAAGAGGCACCAGAAAAAACTCAGGTGCCTCCATGCATGGGGATGCGTGGGGGGTGGGTGTGTTCCCATCTACACCCTCCCCCTACGCAGCGCACACGGACCATGGCGCACACACTCCCCCCCCCCCCCATCTTGTAGCCAATGAAAAAAGAGCCTAGGAGTACTAGAACTAGGGGACACTCCATGGAATTAACCGGCAACAGAGTTAAAACAAATAAGAGAAAGTATTTTTTTCACTCATCGCACAATTAACTTATGGAACTTACTGCCAGGTCATAGCCGGTAGTGTAGCTAGTTTTAAAAACGGATTGGATAAGTTATTGGAGGATAGGTCCATTAATGGCTATTAGCTAATGGCTAATGGTTTGGGGAATGTAATGTCTTACTGTTGGAGACTGGAACAACAGGAAATGGATTTGTGACCTGTTGGGTACTTCTCCCAAGAGAAAGAGATTGGAATGGCCACTGTCAGAGACAGGATGCTGGGCTTGATGGACCATTGATCTGACCCAGTATGGCATTTCCTATGTTCTTAAGGAAAGGGTGTTAACTAAAGTGTGCTAAGACTTAACACCTTACACCAACCGTTCACACAGTCATTAATTCCCCGGATAACTTCCTCCTGGGTAGTTAACTCTGCAAATTCGATCATCACCACTACGGCCCTTTTCACACAGACACTTGAACACTGATAAAGTGGGTGTTACATTTTATTATACATGTTGCAGGGCTGCAGGTGTGTTCTATGGGTGCCCTGCAACATGTATAACAATATAATACCCATTTTTATCAGTGTTTGAGTATCTGTATGAAAAGGGCTTAAGTACCCTGGGAGAGGGGATTAGTATGTTCATGTGAATGTAGCCACAGTCACAAAGGTTAGGCAGTTTTTCTCCTATGAGCAAATGATTCCCTAATTTTCTGCTAAGGGGTTTCTTGCTTCTTCATCTGATGCAGCAGCTAGGATTGGGTGCTCCCAGAGATGAAATATTGAGCGAGATGGATCACTAGATTGATTTGCCCTGGCAATACTGATCTTCCTAAACCAGTCTACAGAGGCCTTAGTTATATCATAATCTTCCAGGGACACGTTCAGCAATAGTGAAAACCTAATAGCAACCTTCCTGGACACTTCCTGAGAGACAGGGGATTGGAATGAGCTCTGGATCCGCTGGCTAATTATAGGATGTTCTTGTACAAAATGGAAAACTATTTTACCTTTTTCCTTTAATAGAGGATTGTGGTGCATCCAGCTATAATAGCTTCTCTCTCTGCTCCCTCCTTCCTGCTCCCTCGATTGTATCTGTTTTCCATGTAGATTTTACTAGAGATGAATTTAAGTAGGTTTTAGCAGCTTTGGCAAAGAGAGCCAGAGCAGCTTGATTGGGTTGCTGGCGGGGGAGCTGTCGCAGGGAGACTGGCTGCCTGATGGCTTGTAAGCGGCAGGCTATGCTGTCAGTGGAAGAAAGACACCTGTCACTTTGATGGGCCAGCAGCAATAACACGAAACCATAAGGAATTCATGAAAGTGCTGTGAAGGAATAAACTTGCTCATTTCCTTACGAGGCTGCTGTGTACTTTGTTGGCAAGAGACAGGGAAGTCACTATTTTTCTCTGGCTTTTCGGATTTCCATATTTATTACTTGTTTTGTGCCGCAGGGGGGGAAAATGTTTTGCAATTGGAAACTTTAAACGGGGCGAATGGCACGGTTTTAGAGGTATAAGTTATTTATGCATCTTCAGGCTGCTGGCATCATTTGTTGCTGGGTAATTAAAGAGGAATCTGTGGCTTTTTCAAAGAAAAAATAAAATTAAAAACTGCATGCAGATGTTCCTTGTGGTTTTCTGATGGTTCCCAAATAGAGCTGAAATGAAAATTCAAGTCAACAAATAAACATGTAGAATTTGTGCTATCCCAAACTGGTGAGGCAGGAAATTATTGCTGTTAGTTTTATTTTCCTCAGATACCCATATCGGATAGTTCATTTTGGTATTCCAGCTACTTCATTTTAGCGCTATGAAAGAGGGAAATATGGGGTGTAAATGTGATGCTCCCTGGTATGGCCTGCTATAGCTTGCCTGGGCCAGTGCATTGCCTGTGTGTCTGTTCGCGGGTAGGCAGCTGGCCAGAAATTGTGGGCCCAGAAGCAACCAGGCCCACAGTCTGGGCTCAAGGGCCACCCAGGCAGCCCATAACAGGCAAGCGTATTACATACCGCAGTCAGGGCCAAAGTGGCTACCATGGCTGGCTTCCAAAGCTGCCTGTTATTGGCAGCCATGGCTGCCTGTCATGGCAGGGGGCGGGGTGCCAGGGCCAGCCAGTCTCCCGCCTCTCCTGTCCCCACCCCCGGTAAATCAGTGGGAACATTTATCCAGTTCCCTGACTTGACCCAGCCGGGGGTGCGCCCCCCCCTCAAATTATCAACACCACAGATATCGGGGGGCGGGGAGTGTCCACATTCCCCCTTGTCAGGACACAGGTTCAAACCAGCACCTTGAGGACTCTGGCGACAGTGGCTAATGCCACTGCGCTACTAACGAGGCTAGGCGCAGACCCTTGGGACCCTGCTTCTCTGTTCAGGTTGCCTGATGGGAGCTCCTCCCACCAGGCTCTGATTGGCCCCTGCAGAGCTTGCCCAGTATAAGAGGCACCTGACAGGAAGCAGGAGTCAGACAGAACAATGAGTGTAGGCTTGTGTGGCTGTCTTTGGATTCCTGGCTCCTGCTATCTGAT
This sequence comes from Sphenodon punctatus, assembly GCA_003113815.1. NCBI lineage: Eukaryota > Metazoa > Chordata > Lepidosauria > Sphenodontia > Sphenodontidae > Sphenodon > Sphenodon punctatus. Next base: position 18,540,370 of record QEPC01009472.1, on the reverse strand, counting down.
TCGGTGTTTCCGTTCCTGCCTTACTCACCCGCTTAGACTGCTTTTCTGGTTCGACCTTTGCCTGGATTCTGACTGTGTATTTGGACTTCCTGTTTGGATTTGTCACCTGCCTGCCCTGATCCTACTGGAACTCTGGCTGTGGCTGGGACCTGATCCTGTCACTACTATCTGTGTTCTTGCCTCATCTTTTTTAGTACCATGACTCCTCTTTTTTAGTACCATGTCAGTTACTCAACAGGCTACTTGATTACCGACTACGTACCCATTCTCTCAGATTGTAAGGGACCGTGTCAACTCCATTACTTTGTAAAGCACCAGATACATTGCTTGTGCTATATAAATGCTTGCTAATAATAATAATAATAATAATAATAATACCCATATAAAAAAAATTCTGGTACCGATTTTTTATTTTCTGATTACCAATCAGTATATTGAGATGGAAAACTGAATAATCTGGACGGCAAACAAAAAGGTCAGGACCAGAAGTTAAAAAATTGGGACTGAAAGTCGAATATTCAGGATGGAAAAAAAAAATGGGATCAGAATTTGAAAAATCGGTACAGAAGTGAAAAAAACGGTAACAGAAATCAACATTCCAGGGCACTGGGTACCCGAATCAGGTCAAAATGGGGCACTGATCGCTACCCAATGTTGTCTGGTCAATTTGGGTACCGGAAATCCAACTGTTATACCCATTTTTGCAGGTACTCATTTCAGTTCTAGGACAGTGTCATTTTGTGGGGGGTTGTTACAGATTAATAATTTTCAAGTTGCAATTTGTTTAGTAAATTGTAAGCTTTACGTTGTAGTGTGTTTTGAGGTTGGGTGGACAAAGGTTTGGGGTAGCCTGATACTGTGTTTTCATTTTTCATAAGCCTAGCTGAGTCCTCTGTGGAAAAGGGTGGGATAAAAATTAAAATAATAATTAAAATAATAAAATAATAATATTGCATACGTAGAGCCTGGCAGACCATCTTCCCATTGGTTCTGTAATGTGGCAGTTAAAAAACTGGACACCAATGGCGCTCGTGTGCACAGAGCAGGCAGCCCAGTTAGGAAGGGCTGCTGAAGGAGTCAGTGTGTGTGTCCCTTTGAGTAAGAGGACGACTGCCCACCCCTCATCATGTTCTTCCCTCTCTCTGTGTACTTCTGTTGACTTGTGTTCACTCCACTTGCCTACCTCGATATATATAAATCGTTGTGGGTTTTCCCCTGTGTTTTGTTCATTTCTGTCGTGGTGGGGCTGGGGACCCATGGAGGACTGGGGAAGTTTGGTACAGTCCTGCTGGGACAGAATGCACCACCGGGCATGGCATCTTACACCGCTTTTAAACGAGGGGCGCTGAAGCGCCTCCTGAACGCCGCATTAAAGCAAAGCCGCCGGAAGTGACCTTCTCCCTGTTGCCGGCAGCGGCTGGCAACACGGGGCTTTGGAGCGGCGCGTTCTGAAAGTCTGATTATTGAAGTCTTAAGAACGCGCCGCTCCAAAGCCCCGTGTCGCCAGCCGCCACCGCCGCCGGCAACGGGGAGAATGTCACTTCCAGCGGCTTTGCTTTAACGCGGCGTTCAGGAGGCGCTTCAGCGCCCCTCGTTTAAAAGCGCCCTTAGGCCGCTTTTAAACGAGGTGCTGAAAAGCACCTCCTGAGTCCAGCGTTCAGAGAAAAGCTGCGCGGGGAGTGTTTACATGCTCCCCGCGCTGCCGGAAGTGACGTGCTCCCCATTGCTGCGCTGCTGACGACAACGGGGATCACGTCACTTCCGGCAGCGCAGGAAACATGTAAACACTCGTCGCACGGCTTTTCTTTCAACGCGGGATTCAGGAGGCGCTTTTCAGCGCCTCATATAAAAGCGGCCTTAGTGAGGGTGGAAAGAGCTCATGGTGTGATGCCAAAGGCAGTGGAGGCAGGCAAGATGGAGCTGACAACAGTGGGGGCCATGGGAGATGGGGCAGTGAAGGCCACAGTTAGGGAGTTCACAGGCTATTTCCACTTCGGTCCTCCCATCCCCTAATGTAAATATCAAGCTATGCTCACACTGCTGCCACAGAAGGGGTTGATGTATGAAGTGGGAGTAGAGTGGTCAGATATGCAAAGTTTAGAGGACACTTATGGAGTCAGTGCCCTGCAACCTGTATTTTTCATGTGTCCTCTAAAATTTACATATCTGGCAAAGAGCCACAGGTGGATTTCAGGCACCAGGACTGTGGCCCTTTCCAGAAGTGGCTGCCTGGGTGTGTGTCCACCCATGCAGCTCCTGCAAGAGCAAGAGAAGCCGAGATGCCATTTCCACAGCTGCTGAAGGAGCTTCCTAGGGGCTGTGTTAGCAGGGGTGCCCTGAACCCACCGGGACTGTCTGGGAACCAGATCTTTGACATGAGGGAGGTGGCAAAGCGATGTTGTCCTGTCCTCAGGGAAGCCGTGATTGATGTAACGTGTCTCGGTCGCTCTCAACGATATGAAGGTTTTAATATGTGGCTCTTGGGCTTGGGAACTTTGCCCACTCCTGATTACAGACCAGTGGGAATGAGCTATTGATTTCCCAGCACAGCCATGGAACACTGATCAGCCTGGGCTAGACTCAGGCCGTTTTAAAACGAGCACAGCTGGTGGTAATGGGGGTCCGTGTCTGCTGACTGGAACAGCCACAGAGCGCCTCACTCAGGAGGACTGCGTGGAGAGGGATGCTAATGGGTGGGTACCACAGCGGGCCCCATGCACCCCCACGCCCCCTGCCATGGACCATGGGGGAAGTGGGCAGGGCTGGCTTTTAAAGGCAACATGTCCCAACATGTCCCCAGACTCCTGGCCAGTGCCTATGCCTTACAAAGGCTGTTTTTCCACCCACCGTGCCTCTGAATGGCGGATCACTCCACGGACATGACTGGCTGCCACCGTTCATACAGGCTGGGGATACATGAGCATCGACTCCCGTGACCTTTTTGGGCTGCCCCCGCATGTCACACTCTGGCTTTTTTGCCAGTGCTCCGTGAGCAGTCAAGAGTGACTGGTGTGTGGGTGACGGGAATGCACACCCGCCAGCATCACCTTCACACAGGTGTTCAGGTGGGCGACTGATGGGTGGACATGGGTAGTTGTGTCTCATTTAAAAACAGCCTCAGGTACCCGTTGTCGCTTATAATGAATCCCTTGGGTTGGCCAGAGCCCCAGATGAGCAATATCTGCAACAGTTTAAAGAGGGGCCTGGGACACAGGATAGTAACTGAGCAGGGTTGCTACTTTGCATTTGAATGGCTTGCTTCCAGCAATAAACATGTTTCTTCCTTCATCGGCTGCTTATTAAAATTTTGTAACAATTACAGGCCAATAATGGGGAGATATTGATTTCTCTGGAGGTTGAATGTAAAGATTTACTGACATGAGCAGGGAGGGTATTGACTTGCAAGAACTGACTAACTGCTTGCCTTGAACTAAGGTTGGAGCCAGTCAGGGAGTGCTCAGTTGCATGTGTGGATTGGCTAGGGAGGCTTCAGACCTCCACGTTGACAAACAATAGGAACTTTTAAAACTCATCACATAGCTACGTTATCCAGACACGAACTATGATTTTCTTCGTGTGCGTAACAAGAGAGAAAGACAGTGTAACCTCTCAAATCTGCATCATTCTTTAGTTGGGGTATGATTTATGGCCCTGTCCTATCTAGACAGCTCTCTGATCTGGACAGAATACAATATCCCTTCTGCTGTCCAGAGATGTAGTGGAAGAGGGTATTTGTCTGTGTTTTCAAAGGAATGATGTATTTAGTATCCCACCTAGGGCAGAAATGAGATTTTGCCCTTCTTGAAAATCTCCTCGAGACTAGGCTTCTCGACAAGTTTTTCTTGTCTCAAGATTCTCGCGAGATTCTTGAGAAACTCCCAATAGCAAAGAAAACGTCTCTGCATGTGCACAAATTGCCACCAGGGCCATTCTGTGCATGCACAGATCATTTTTAGGGCATTTCTGAAATTCTCAAGCTTCTTGCAAGTATCTCGAGTCTCTCATGTGATTTTGCCAGGGTTGCAAGATTCTCACGGAAATTAATTTCATTCTTGTTTCAGCCCTAATTCCACTCCCCAGTGTATAAAACAGGGGTGGCCAAACTGTGGGTCAGAAGCTGCAGGTGGATCTTGTCAGTGCAGGTGTGGCTCTCAGCCAAGGCCTTTCTCAGGCCCTGCACTGCTTTAACGTTCTTCTATTTTACTTCATTGCACCTGAGTCTCAGTAGCTGAATCGCAGCCGCTCCTCTGAATCTCAGTAGCCAGGACCTTGAGCACCAGCTCTGCCAGCCAATCGTGAAGCAGGAGAAGTTTGTGTAGGCATAGGGCAGAAACAAGAATCAAAATTATTCTCATGAAAATTGAGAACCAGCAGCAAGATCTCCAGAAGATCTCACTAATGGTTTGCGATCTCACGGGTTTTTTGAAAAAAAAAATTAAAACGCTCTGCACATGATCAAAATGGCTGCCATGGAGGTTCTGCACACACATGAACGGCCCGTTTACAAAATGGTATGCGCCATTTTGGAAATAGGCAGCCAGTTCTGTGCATGTGCAGACCAGCTTCCCTTGTCTAAAATGGTGCCAAAGCGGCCCACACTATCTTGGAAAAGGGCTGTGCCTGTCCATGTGCAGGTCTTTTTCTTTTTTCCCCAAGACTCTTGCAAGAACGATGCCAAGAATGGCTGATTCTCGGCTCGTTCTCAATCTCAAAAATCTCTTCAAGAGCACAGTTCTCGAGATTTTTGAGATATGCAGAGTCAAGTTTCAGCCTTATGTATGCAAACAAATGTCTTGCAGCTCTCAGCCATATGAAGACACAGGTATGCAGCTTTTGGAATTGGAAACTCTGGCCACCCCATTGTAGAATGTCAGTAATATATGTATTAAAGGATTCCCTTTCTCATTCTCGGGACTTGACCTAATATAAAGTACAACTCCCTGGAGGGCCTGAGGGGGATAAATCCCCTCATCTTTCTCAGACATCTTTTAAGGCCCCCAAAATCTCCAGCAATCTGGAAGAGTCTCTATGGAATGGGTTTGGGTCCCTCAACACTTTAACCATTCTAACTAATTTTCTAAAGTGGCTTCTAATTTTGGACAGGCCATTAATTTTGGTGACAGTGGGGGAAACATAGTGAACGCGGGTCCATGATTTTGAATGCCAAACCTTAGATACCAAGAATATATAATTTTTTTTTTTTTTTAGGCACGAACTTCTTGGAGCAGGGGCTTGGATTTGATTAACATTGAGGTCCCACCCAGCCCTACAATTCTGTCCTAAGACAGAGTCAGCAGTGCCTCTGACAACTGACTTTTTGGGAGCTTTTTGCCATAACTACACCTGTAGGGATGAGACTAAATAGAACTGGGGTGGTGAAGAGGTAGATTGCGATCTATTGGTAGTTCAAAAACTGTTCTCCCTAAATGGCCTCGGTCCCATGTATCTGAAGGACCCCCTTTCCTATCATACTAACTGTGACCCTTGTGGTCAGCCAGGAGCACCCTCTTGCAGGTACCACCGATCAATCTTGTCTGTATGACGAGAACCCACAGAGAGGTGTTCAGTGTTTGGCAGGTGGGGATAGGGGCTGGGGTCGGTAAGTTTAGGGGTGAGGGTAGGGTTTTGAAAGGGATTGTAATGTATTTTGTGTTTTAATACTGTAAGCCACCTTGAGTCTTTGGGAAGGACAGAGCAAAAATTTGAGTAAATAAATAAAATAAATAAATAAATAGATCACAGTGTGGAAGTGGGACCAGCCTCTCAGAGATTGCCTCTGAGGAGGAGAGCAGCACAGGGAAGTGTCTCTGAGGAGGAGATGGGCTGGGGGACCGCCTCTAGTGTGGCAGGGAAGGCTCTCTCTAAAGGGGCAGGCTGCTTGCCATACCTGACACTAGGGCTGATGTGGCAGCAGCTATTACCGTGCCGCGATTCCATTCCGCCATTTCGGAATTTCCCGCGCCACACTGCGGCTTTTCTGCTGACATTCCGCTAATGCCACCGGCATTCTGCAAATTTGGAAACTATCGGAAAAATTGTGGAATTGTCAGAAACTGTCGGAAAACTGCTGTTCCGCTATTTTGTGGCAATGGCGGAAGTAGCGGAAATGTCATGTTTCCGCTATTTTGCGAAGCCTGTGGAAGTAGCGGAATGAAATTAGTGCAACTGCGGAAGTAGTGGAATGAAACTAGTGGAATGAAAGCCTCTGCCACGCCGTACCACTAATTGTGGAAATGCTGTTTCCGGCGGAAATAGCTACCACTGCGACATTCCGCTACAGCCCTACCTGAGACCAGTTGCTCATGTGTCCCAGAGCTGGGAGCCGGCAGGAAGAATCCTGGTTTGGACTGGAGTACCAGAGCCAGTGGGAGGGGTCCTGGTAGATCAACTGAAGTTGATGCCTCGATCAAGTGGATCCCAACGCACCATAAATCTAGCCACCCGAAAGATAACACGAGCTGTTTCCAGCTCCATCCATGCAGGATTCTGTCACTTGGTCTAGAAGAACTCCTGTAGCTTCAAGGTAGCAATGACTCCTTGTCCTCTCTATGGTCCAGCTGATGCAGCACACATGAACATACCCAGTCCTGGTATGCTACATTACACCTCTTCAGCCTGTCTCGCCATGAAGGATGGCTTGCCTCCCAGCTGCCCCACAATGGAAACAGAAGCTAAAGAAGGAGCGGCATTTTTAAAATCAGTGTGCAGAGTATGATAGTCTCCTGTTCCAAGGACGTCAGGTGTCTCCATGTAATGTCTCCTCACACCCGCTGCCGAGGGAGGGAATGCACCGACGTCACTGTTTCTTTAATAGCATTCACCGTGATAATGGGATACTTGATCTTGCAATCGCATAAATCACAGCTAAGTCAATTCATATTTCTACAGTTCGTTAGCAGCTCAGGAGGAAATTGCATTTATTATAATTGCCTCTAATTGCATCAGATTAGTGATTACAATTATTGATGGCAGCTGATTATTCATTAGACTTCAAATCAATCCCCCTACTTCCTTGCTACCTGAAACAGTAACTCTGATGAGGAGAGGGGTCTGGAGGAGTCCAGGTCCACAAGCCTTCCAGGAAACCAGGCTGTCTCTAACAGCCAGGCAAAATCAGCACTCAAAGCTGATTGGTGTGTTAATGTGGCAGGAGTGGCTCTTTCCTTGGACCTTAGATTCCTCAAAGCATGAGATCGGAATCCCAGTTAGATCCTACTCTGTGGAACTGACACTTCTTTTTCAACAAGCAAAATTGCTATTAGGATTGTCTATGTAGTTTTTCAACCAGCCTTGTTCAGAGAAAATCAGCTCTCTTATTCAGGTGAAGCCCAGATCTATGCGATCCATCATGCCACTCATAGCCTTGCACTGATTTAATTATCATTTTTTTTAAAAATCCAAGAAAAATAACATTAAAAAATGTCAGACAGGAACTGTTTCTATTTTTCAGAAAGGAAAACAGTGGCACAGAGAGGTTAAGTGACTCACCCAAGGATGCACCACAAATCATGAGAAGTGCCATCTGAAGTTGAAGACATAGACACTAGGAGCTCAAGCCCCAGGCCCCTCGTTGAAAGGGGCCCCCAAGACCCAGCCTTTGTGCATCCAGGCTGTAAAAAAATTAAATCCACTTGCTTCTTGTGATCATAAATTTACAGCAGGCAAATTCTGTCTGGGTAGGACGGGAGTAATAGGACGGGGCATCTGTGATTGCAGTTTTTTCCAGTGGCAGCCTGCTGCTGATCCTGGGGCCAGCTCAGATTAATAAGGGGTCAGGGGTGTGTGTGTGTGTGTGTGTGTGTGTGTGTGTTTGTATTACAACTGAGGCATCAGTATGCAGCCATGTGCATGCTAACAATGTTTTCACTTACAAAAATATTTGGACACAAAAAAGTGAAAACATTTTTAAATCTAAATTTCCCCATGGTAGGGGCTGCCAATCAATACTGTGTCCAGACCCCCAAAATCTTTTAGACAGCCCTGCCCCTGATCATGATCAGATCCAGAATTGGTGGTTGATCTAATAGATAAGGATGTGCAAACAGAATGCAGTTCAGATGTTCAGACTTCGGACCGAACTCAGTCTGTTCGGACGTCCAAACAGACCAAGTTCGGTCCGAACTCCGAACATCCAAATCATGTTCGCACATCCCTACTAATAACAGATAGGGATTGGCGAACAGAACTGAGTTCAGAAATTCGGTTCGGTTCGGTCGACCAAACTATTTGAGTTCAGTTCGAACTCTGAACCTCCAAACAAAGTTCGGAAATTCAAACCCCATTGAACTAAAAGGAATATTATCTTATAGGGATGGGCGAACAGAGCCAAGTTCGGAAATTTGGTTCAGTTCGGTTCGAAAATTGAGTTCGGTTCGGAAGTTCGGTTCGGTCGACCGAACTGGTCGAGTTCGGTCTGAACTTCCAAACTGTGTTCGCCCATTCCTAATAGCAGACTTGGTTGGCTGGGATTATTACGAGGGACCAACAGGGGACTGCTTCTTACCGGAGATCAGCACTGGCAGGTAGAAATCCCTCCCAGTCTGCCCACAGGGACCCAGGTCCCTTCTTGGATTCTACCAGAAGACTGTGAGCACTCTTGTCTACAACAGCCTCTGTAGGAACCGTGGCTGCTGTAGCAGAGCAGTAGCTGCTCCCACACATTTACAGCTCATGTGAACTTGTCCCGCCATGAGACTTCACACATGTTTCTCTCCACCGCCTTGCTGTGGCCATGGAGTGCATGTGGAACCACCCTGTGTGCGTGTATGTGTTAAGGTAAACCCTAATTTACTAGGAACAGGATTTACCAACACAGATGGCGTTCCAGCCTCCCACTGCCTTAATAAAGGACCATGACTATTTCTATTTCCCCACACTGATCCTTCATCTCCCAATTTATATTTTACTGTTTTAGACATCGCTATGGGGAAAAAATAATAATCAGTTCTGTTCATTAATCTCAGCCCATTCCCTTCATCTGGGAGGACCGTGGCCTGGAAGGCTCAATTAGCCCTGGTGACCACATCTCAGTGACACACGACAATTTCTCTCATTTTCCTCCAGGAGACTTTCCCTCTCGTGCTCTGAATCCATCTCCAGCTGTTTATCACCCCACTAGCTGGGCTCTGCCATTTCTCCGTCATGGACTTGTGTGAGGGAAGGATTCAGGCAGTCAATTATGGCAGTCTGCAAGAGGAGGAGGAGGCCGATCAGCTAATTATGAGACACTAGTGTCTACATTCAGTGCAGATGGGAGATTCGCGAGAACACATGGGAGATTCGCAGCTAGAAGGCAGTTCATGGGCCAGCCAAAGGCAAATTAAAATTCAAGGTGTCCACTCTTTTAAGGAGCCTGGCAGGGATGCCTTCCCTGGTGACTGCCTCTATGTTTAGAGAGACAAGACTTCCTCTTGGAGCAGCCTAAGCCATTAGCCCTAAAAGGAGTGTGTCTGTGTCATTTGATATAGACCAAGCACTGGGAGTCCAGATCTTTGTTCTGTGTTCCATGACCGTCCTCGGGACAGCCATGGCCCGGCTGCCCAGAGTGGGGGATAAGGCTGCCGAAGGCATGGTAGCCTCTCCACTCTCTCCTGCGATGCTTTACCCATCCACTTTAAGAAGATAACATAAAAAGAGCCACCAATGGTCCAGCTAGCTCAGAAACCTGTCTCTGACAATGACCAACTTTGGTTGTTTCAGAGTAGTGTGTGACAGCTCATAAATGGCGCGACCCATTCCCTGCTGCATGCTCCCAGCAGTCAAAGGCCTCATCCCCCGACCAACTTAACTAATATGGACCTATAACCTATTAATAACTTAACCGATCCTTTTCTGAATCAATCTCTGCTATTGCTCGACATATCTAAAGGACTGCCTCCCCCCTCATATCCCCAAGGCGCTTAGACGCACCTCTGGAGCCCTGTATTTATTTACTTTATTTATTTATTTTTACAATGTATATACTTCCCCCTCCTGCCTCAGGCATCTCGGGGCGGCTCACAATATATTAAAACATTTCAAAACATTAAAATATTAAAATAAACCATAATAATTTCAATTAAAACAATGTGAAACCCCATCCCCCCTACCCTAACCCAACCTACCCGCCCCATCTCCCTCGGGAAAGGCCCGGTGGAACAGTCAGGTCTTACATTGTCTGCGGAAAGAGGGGAGGCCGGCAGCCAAGCGAATCTCCAATGGGAGGGAGTTCCACAGCCGCAGCGCAGTCACGGAGAATGCCCTCCTCATAGTAGACACCAGCATCCTGCACCAGCTGCAGCTTCCGAACCAGCACCAAGGGTAGCCCCCCATACAGCGCGTTGCAGTAATCCAGTCTCGAGGTAATAAAAGCATGGATGACCATGACCAGATCCAAGTCTGAGACATACGGTCTAAGCCGACACACCAGTTGTAACTGGCAAAATGCTCCCTTCACCACAGCCGTCACCTGAGCATCCAAGCGGAGCTGTGGCTCCAGGAGCACCCCCAGACTCCGGACCTGAGAAACCAGGGTGGGGGGGCTACCACCATCCCGACCTTCCCCACAATCATCACCTCCGTCTTGTCAGGATTTAGTCTCAGGCAGCTCGCCCTCATTCAATCCCCTACAGCGGACAAACACTGGGTAAGCACCGAGACTGCCGGGCCTGAGTCGGAGGAAAATGAAAGATACAGCTGGGTGTCATCAGCGTATTGATGACAACTCACTCCATACTCCCGAACAACCTCTCCCAGAGGCTGCATGTACACATTGAACAGGAGAGGGGATAGGATGGAACCCTGTGGTACTCCACACATGAGGCCCTGGAGGAAGATGAAAACTCCCCCAGCACCACACGCTGGGTTCTCCCAACCAGGAATGAGCGGAACCATTCAAGAACAGTCCCGCCAATCCCTGTCAAATGCAGCCGAGAGATCTAACAAGATCAACAGGGTCGAATGACCCCGGTCTAACTCATGGGAGAGGTCATCGGCCAAGGCCATAAGCGCAGTCTCTGTGCCATAACGCGGACGAAAGCCCGACTGTGAGGGATCAAGAAAATTAATCCGGTCCAAATGTCTCTGCAACTGCTGAGCCACCACACAGTCAATAAACTTCCCTAAAAAGGGAAGGTTAGAGACTGGCTGATAACTGGCAAGGACATCAATGTCCAAAGATGGCTTCTTGAGCAGGGGCCGCACCACCGCCTCCTTGAGACAGCCCATCACCCTGCCCTCCCCAAGGGAGGCATTGACTATCCCCGCCAGCAATGGCCCCAATGTCTCCCAGCTAACCTTAACCAGCCGGGATGGGCATGGATCTAATTCAGAATTGGTGGCTCAAACAGTCCCAAAAGCATCCCCCACATCTGAGGGCGACACCATCTGAAACTCATCCCACAAAACAGAACCAGACGGGGCTTCCACTGCCTCAGACCCATTCTCTGCTTTAAAAAGTCGCATTAAAACTGTGGTGAATTTGAACAGTTTTATCCACAAACAAGTCCACAACCAAATCTTAGCGAGCATTTGATGGTTCGACGTTCAGGCGGAGGGAGGTTGGACTGATGATCAGCCCCCTCACCACCCGGAACAGCTCAGTCGGGCGGGACTTAGCAGATGCAATGCAGGCAGCAAAGAAAACCTTCTTTGCTGTCCACACCACTATGGCATAGGTACATAACAAGACTCTATGCCGCAACCGGTCCACTTCAGTACGTGAGTGACGCCACCATCGCTCTAACCGCTGGCCTTCCTGCTTCATCTGCCGCAGCTCACCCACATATCATGGGGAGCTGCATTGTCGGCATTTCGAGAGTGGATGCCTGGGAGCCACACAGTCGATGGCCTCCGTCAGCCTGATATTCCACCTAGACATGAGGTCATTGAATGAGTGGCTATTGAGGTCAGAGGAAACATCCCCATGATCTCTCTGGAACTTTTCAGGTTCCATAAGCCTTCGGGGGTGAACCAACCTAACTGGTTCCACACCCTCCTGAGGGCTGACATGCACCAGGATATCCACCCAGAGGAGATAATGATCCATTCATGACAAGGGCACCGTTGATACCTCCCCCACCAACAGATCCCCCGCCTCAAGGCCTGGGCAAAATATCATGTCCAGGGTATGTCCTCCAACATGTGTGTGGCCCAGTACTCTCTGAGACAGGCCCATGGTGGCCATGAACTCATGCTCCACCCCTCCAAGACTGGAGTTGGCATGGATATTGAAGTCCCCCAGAACTATCATCCTGGGGGACCGCAAGACCACCTCTGACACCAGTTCGGTCAGCGTGTGGAGGGAGTCTGCCGTACAGGTGTGTGCACGGTATATCAGCAGTATCCCTACCCTGTCTCCAGCCAAATCCAAGCTCAGATGGAGACCCTCTATACTCATGATATATTGCACAGGAAATCTCCTCACAGACCAGGCAACCTTAAAAATAATGGCTACACCACCACCCCGTCCCTCCAGCCGCGGCTGATGCTGCACGGAGTACTCGGCTGGAACAAGATCAGCCAGTATAGGCCCCGATTCATTATCCAGCCAGGTCTCCGTGATACACACGAGGTCCGCCACCTGGTCCACGATCAACTCCCGGATCGCAGTTGACTTATTAGCTACTAACCTCGCATTCACCAGCATCAAGCTGAGGCTAGGGGTACTGAAGAGGAAATCCGGGGCTAGGATATTGAAGAGGGAGAGTCATGCAGGGAGTGTTTACCCGCTCCCCGCACTATCGGAAGTGACGTACCATCCGTTCTCTTCAGCAGTGGCGGCTGCAGACACGGGGTTTTCAAAGAGGCGCGTTCTATAGACCTGAAAATTGAGGTCTATAGAACGCACCTCTTTGAAAGCCCCGGGTTTGCAGCTGCCGCCACTGAAGAGAACAGGCAGCACGTCACTTCCGGTAGTGTGAGGAGCGTGTAAACACTCCGTGCGTGACTTTCCTTTTGAATATGGGGCTCCGGAGGTGCTTCTAAGTGTCTCATTTAAAAGTGGCCTAAGATCAGCCAAGACTGCTCTCTTGCAAGTTCCCTCAGTGGCCCCAGATCGATACACCTCAGGCACACAGAGAGCTGTTCTCGGTGGTACTCCCTTCCTTGGGAGGTTTGACAAAGGTCTATTCTGAACATCTTGCTGAGGCAGCGACTGTGAGACTTATTTATTTGGTCAGCCATTTAGTAGGCAGGGTTAGGATTTTTTGGGAGAGAGGGGTGTTGATGGGTATTGTATGTGGTTTTACGGGTTTTGTCTTCTGTATTTTATATGTTTGTTTTTTATGTTAGCTGCCCTGAGCCTCTGTGGAAGGGCGGGATAAAAACCCAAATTAAATAAATAAATAAATAAATAAATATTGGCCTTCACAACTTTCCCTGGCAATGAGTACCACAGGTTAATTTGTGAGCGTCAGTCAGGCTTTTGCTACTGACTGCTGGCGAAAGACAGGGAGAGAAACAAATATTGAAAACATGATGAGGTTGGGTTTTTTTGAGAGAGGGGAGGCTTCAGGGTGGGGAGGATTCCAAAAAGCATTTCTCTTTTAGAAAAAAGGCCATTTTTGAAGTGGGAGGGGAAACTGAAACAAATGTCAACAGCTCTAATTCTAATGAGACATTGTAAACAGCCACAATTCTTGACCTTCTCCTCTGTGTTTCCTTGCTGATATCAAAGATGGTATTTGGTCCTTGAAAGAATAAACTGCAGGTTCTGGGCAGCTCTGTTTTCACACCGAGAGACTGAGTACCCTCCCCTAAACTCACTTGTCCTAATCAAATGGCTGGTGGACTATGTTGATTTGTCTGAAGTAGCTGAGAATCAGGGCAGGCCTCATGAGGCTTACAAAGCCAATTACACCCCCACCCCAGAAGCTGAAATGTCAGGAGGAACAGAGGTGGATTACACAAAGCCAATTACACCCCCACCCCCAAGAAGTTGAAACGTCTGGTGGAACAGGATAACTTACAAAGCTATTAAACCTCCACCCCTTCCCCAAGAAGCGGAAATGTCCGGAGGAACAGAGGTACCTGGAGAGGAGTTAGCAGACAGCCCTGAATGAATTGCCACAATAGATCTTGAAAGTTTGTAGGGTTGTGGTACCTCACAATTACAAGGGGATTAAGAGCAAGTGAAGTGCACTGAAAACAGAAGTTTTCCTTTGTCCTGGGGTTTCATTCTCTCCCTTGATCCCAGCTTAATTCTCAGCATTAGCTCCGAGGAGGCAAAAGCTGGAACAATGTTTGTTCAGGACTTTCAGGCAGGCAAACAGCTGTTTTGACTGTGTGCCATTGCCACGTCAGAGCTGAGGATAGCTAGGACTAGGCCAGGGTCTGGTAATTATTTGATCCTATGAATTCCACCGCACTTTCTGGGCATAGAATGTTCATCAGAAGATGGAAGTTTCCTCAATGTTGGTCACTATGGGTGAAATTCAGTTGCCGGCAGCTGCAGGGAAATGGGGGCTTCTGGAGGAAGTGAGGGTGGCCACATTAAAAAGGGCGTGGTCTTTGCCATCCCCTTTTGACATCACCCTGTCCTGATGGAACATGTTGATATCATGACACTCTGGTAGACTGGGGTTCTTCAGCATGGAGAAGAGGCAGCTGGCAAGGGATATGACGGAAGTTTACAAAATCCTGAGTGGTATGAAACAAGCAACTAGGGAATGGTTTTTTACCCTCTATAGTAATACTGGAAAGAGGGGACACACTATGAAAAGTAAAACCATTCACAGCAGATTTAAAACTAACAAATGGGAGTTCTTTTTCACTCCATTAATTTGTGGAGGTTGTTGGCGGAGGACGTTGTTAAAAGCCAATAACATAACTGGGTTTTTAAAAACGGAATTGGAGAAGTTCTCAGAGGTTGGGCCCACAAATGGCTATTGGCCAAGTTGGTTGGGGGATGTAACCGCTCCGACCATTGGGAGCTGGGTGTAAATCTCAGGGAATGGATCACTCCATTGTAACCTGCTAGGTGCTTCCCAGAAGGGACTGAAGCTGGCCTCTGTCGGAGACAGGATGTTGGGTTAGAGGGACCATTGGTCAGGCCCAGTACGGCACTGCTTATGTTTTGTAAGGGACAGAGCTGTATCAGGAAGAAGCACAACAGACCCTTTGACCTGCCCCTTTCCAACATGGTTCCGCCCCTGTGGAGTGTCATGATGTCGTGACACACACACCCCGCCCCAAACATGAGACTATCTTTGAAAGGGATGGGACAAGACCTTTGCCCTGCCTCCACGAACATGCTTGTGTTCCCTCCAGGTAAAAGGCCGGAGGAGAGTAATAAGTATATCAAGGGATGCAACGTCATGCTCAGAGCATCCTTAGCACTGCCAGAAGCAGGAGTTAAAAAGGCAGTGGATCATTCTGTTTATACGCCCTGTTCTTCTGTCCATCCTCAGATTGCACTGGATAACATTAGAGCCAGAATACTAGAATAGCAGGACCTGCGATCAGCTGGTGGGGGGGGGGGGGCGCCTTCTTGGAGACTCCACTTTTTCGCCGGGTCTCTCCACTATGAGGAGGGCGTTTTCAGCTGTCGCACCTTTGTTATGGAACTCCCTTCTCCAGGAGGTCTGCCTGCGTTCAAGCCTGGCAGCCTTCTGGAGGCAATGTAAGACCAGTTTGTTCCATTGGGCTTTTGGCAGCGGGGACTGAGTTTGGGGTTGGTGGGTAATTCTAAGTGGGAGGATGGGCTGGGGGCTAGGGAGGGAGATTAGGTGGGAGGTTAGTGGGTTGGGTTTTGCAGGATATAAATGCAAATAAATAAATAAATAAACATTATAGCCAATCTTCTGTTCTTATATTAGAAAGCTGACCAAGTGGTTTCATTAGTCTCGTCGGACCTTCAAATATTGAATAAAACAGGGCTGGCCCCAGGCATGTGCCACATGTGTGGCCACACATGGCCCCGCGGCCGCTGCAGCCAGCTTCTCCCCCAATAAGTTATTCTGCCTCCCCTCCCTGGCTCTGGTCCCCATCCCTCACCTGCAGCTGTCTGCTAGCAGCAGCAGCGGGACACCAGGCCACCTTTCGGACTGGGAGATAATGCTGTCTGTTTACAAACAGCTCCTCCCCATGTGAGTGATAAGACGGTTGTTGCCTTGTAAAGAAGGTTCTTCAATATGGCTCCCAACATTCTCACAACTGGGTTGTGCATCCTCACCATGTTCAAATAATAGACCACGTGATGGTCTCAAGCTCCTCTAGTATAAAAAGCATTCTCCACCTCAGAATGAAAGTTCCTTCCAGCCCTAGGAATATAAGAAAAAAATTCCATGCGGGGCTGGAAGGGTGGGTGTTGTGAGAATGTTAGGAGTCATCTCGAAGAACCTTGTTTACAAGGTAGCAACCTTCTGTTCTTCTTCAAGCAGCTCCTCAAAGGCCGTTTTTACATGGCTCCACTGCTGGGTGGGGGCCTGTGGACGCGTCGGTGCGTGGGTGGGGGGTACACACAGCCACACACGCATCCCCACTCACCCCCCCACTCATCCACACCCATGGAGTAACCACCATTTCCCCCAGTTGCTCCATGTGTAGGGACGAGTGGGGGGTGAGTGGGAATGTGTGTTAGGTGGGCGTGCACACCCACACACCCCCACTCACCATGGGTGCGTACGCCGCATCGTTCACTCAGGGGTCGTCCACCCATGAACACGCAGAAATCTGCATGTTCCTGGATGGGAGAGGCCCATGTAACAAGGGCCACATTCTCAGAACTGTCTTACTTATACTATCTTAGGTAGGAATTTAGGATGTAAAGCAACATCTATTCTATCTTGGAAAATCTGCAGTTTTGGTTCTGAGATTATTATGGCTGCTGTTTCACTAACTCTTCTTAATAAAGTGATTGTTAACAGATTTTCGTGGTATAATGCGCTTAATAGGCTGGCTGCATTTTGGGTGTCTTGTGTGTTTGATAGCAGCACCTCTGGACGAGTCGCATCGCGTGCGTGCACAAGGCACAGGCAGCACCGGCAGCAAGAAGCAACAGGCCCTGGACACCAGGTTGGCTAAGCTCCCCCCTCCCCCCAGTAAGGCAGCGGACACAGTCTCTGTGCCTGCCTCACTGCCCGCCCGGCTGCCCCTGCAGTGGAACCACTCCTGGGAAGTGGTGGTAGATGCTCAGTTGGGGAGGTGGGAAGCATTGGAAGGCCATGCTTATCTATGGCTGCTCGGTTTAGTGCCAGGTAAGGTAGCGAAGGGGTGCCAAACCAAGGGGTGGGGGGAAGCATGGGGAGGCCATGCTTCTCCATGGCTGCTCGGAGGGGTGGAGAATGGGAATCCTTCCTGTCCAGAGGGAATAATGTTTACATTTGCATAATTGGGTGGGGCCTAATTATGCAAATTAGGCCCCGCACCAAGATTTCACACATGACCTCACAAACCCTGGGGCCAGCCCTGGAATAAAAATGTAAAATATTAAAATAAGAAGTAGGAATGGGAAAATGTTCCCAACTTCACAGGGAGAAGGTTAAAATACACACTAACTAACTAACTAACTAGAGCGGACTGGAGCAGGTCAGAAAATGTCTGATGAAACATTTCTCCCGGTAGCAACAGATTTTGTTGATAGTAGCCTTTAAAGATTACTTCTGAATTCCTTTGGGGATATTTTAATCAGACCGTTACCCCAGCGGGTCATTGTGGGAAATGTAGTGCACAAGAGAACTCAGCTTATAGGGGGAAGTGGGGCCAAAACTACATCTCTCCTGGGGCACAATGACAGCAACCCCAGTGCTCACCCAAACTAAAACATTTCAGTTTTGGGTGAGGCTGAATTGAAATTCTGAGAGGGAATTTCTTTATTCAGAATACTTATCTTTCGACTTTTGTGATAGGAGCATTGTTTTTGTTGTTGTTTTTAAAGTGTAAATAATGAAATTTTCCAGATGTAAATTTAATATCTCTAAGCAACTCTTTATTGAACACTTTGCATGCAAGGATCTCAAAGTGCTTTAGAAACATTCACTCTTGTGCTGAGAGCAGGAGGGACCTTTGTTCATGGCATTTCCCCCCCCCCACAAGATTTACCACTTAAGCCTTACTCGGTAGGCATTGCTGGTTGATAGGCCCTATACTAGCCGTAGTCACAGGAAGGAATCAGTAACAAACTTAACTTTACAGCATGCCTTCAAGCAGGCAATTTTACCCCGTTTTCCAAATCGGCAGACAGTGACTGAAGTGACTCGTCAGAGGCAACAGAGTGATTTAATGGGGAGAAGCAGGAATAGAACCCAGGAGTCCTGAATAACCCTGGACAATATTCCCTTCACCATCCACTGCCTCCACAGCTGTCTCCTCTGGGAGATCAGGAGACAAACACAAAAACTGCATCAGTCAAAGACTCAATTGCCACAGAGACAGACAGTGCAGCAGAGCAAAGATTAAATTTGGGGGTGGGGGTGGGGGTGGAAAAATCATTATATAAAGATTAAATTTTTAAAAACAAAACATTGTATTTAAGAAAGGCTCCGGATAACTAACCTCCTTAAAAACAATCCCCTCCTGGAACATAAGTCCTAATGGAATGAGTTGGTTACTACTTTCTCTCTCCCTCCCTCCTCTCCCCCCACCCCTATGTACCAAGGGAAATTTCAGGTGATTTATAACTTATTTAGGAAATCAATCTCTCTTGGCAGGCAGGGGCAGCTCATTCCAGGGTTTTGAAGCAAACATAGTTAAATCTTATCTTTCCAGCTGAGCCACTTATCTTGGGAATGAAAGAAGAGCTTATGACTAGGAGCTCTCCCTCGCGTTCTGTTGCCAGACACGTGGAATCAGCTTGCCTCGCCACCTGATCGCAGCTTAGATTCCAGTCCACTCTGGATATTCCATGAGCACAACTTCCGACTGCTTGTGTCTGTGCCCGATGGTTTGGAAAGGCCAGTGGCGGTGATGGATCTGTGTCAGGTTTGCAGAGATGCACTGTTACATTCTTCCAGTCGGTAGCCCCTTTTAGCTTATGAGGTTCCAATCTAAACTCTTTACTGGGGCTGAAACAAGATTCATTTTTCCCTCATGAGACTCTCATGTGATTTCATGCTGGAGACCAAGATCTTGACCCTAGTACAAAATCATGTTAGATATTTAAAAAGAAAAAGAACTGTGCATGCACAAAATGGCCACTAGGGGCCATTCTACATATACACAGCCTCTTTATAAAATGGCGCTGGCAGTGTTGCAACCATTTTGGAAAAGGGCAACCAGTCTGTGCATGCAAAAAAAATGGCTGCCACACGTACGCAGAATGACTGCCCTTTTCCAAAATGGTGGCACCATTTTGGAAAAGAACTGCACATGTACAGAATGTCCGCAGTGGCCATTTTGCACATCCACAGTGGCTTTTTTTGCTTTTCTCAAGAATCTCTTTGAGAATGGTGTCAAGAACGATCAATTCTTGACTTGGGGTGAAAACAGACATGACGCTAACCACCCTTTAACCACCCTTGGTGGTTATTTATGCATGTTGCAGGGCTGCATAGGGCACCAACACAGCCCTGCAACATGCATAAATAACCACCAAGGGTGGTTAAAGGGTGGTTAGCGTCATGTCTGTTTTCACCCATATTCTCAATTGGGAAAATCTTGCTAAGAACCCAATTCTTGACAAGACTCTTGAGACTATCAAGATCAAGTCTCAGCCCTACCCTTTACCACTGCCAATGTAATAAATTATTACAAATACACAGATTCACAACTTGGGCTGAATTTCGGTAGAGATGTGCCCCTACCAGATACCTTTATCCAAGGGTATTACATCAGAAGAGGTCCCACGGTACAGTCTATTACATCAGAAAAGGGGCGTTGCAGACCCTTTGCTTTGCCAACTTCCTGATGTGGTCCCGTCCCTGAACAGGTTTCGTCCCTCCAGGAGCAGCCAAAACCTATAAGTACTGAAAAACAAAATGCTGAATTAGGAAGTGAATGAAGTAAATGAAATGACTGAAGCACTGAATAATGAAGAACCTAATTAACCAAGTCCCAAAAGATGAATACCCAGACAGACAGCAAAGTGATGAGCCAATGAAGCAAAAATCAGCATGGATTTTACAAATGAACAGTTTGGAGTTTGATCTTTGAATGTGCTTTGTAATAACACAAGAACATAAGTAGTGCCATACTGAGTCAGATCAATGGTCCATCAAGTCCAGCATCCTGTCCTCCGACAGTGGACAATATTAATCGCATGGGAGAAAAACCAGCAGACACAATGGGCAGTCCATTCCCCATTGTTCATTCCCAGTTCCCGACAGTAAGAAGAGAGTAAGAAGTTCATCCCATAAGCTACTTGGTTAATAGCCATTAATGGACCTACTCTCCAAGAACTTATCCAGTCCTTTTTTAAACCCAACTATACTACTGGCCTTGACAACGTCCTCTGGCAACAAGTTCCATAAGTTAATTATGTGTTGAGTGAAAAGTACTTCCTTCCTTTTATTTGTACTTCCTTTTATTTGTTTTAAATCTGCTGGCAGCTAGTTTCATGGAGTGTCCTCTAATCCAAATACTATTTGAGAGGGTAAATAACCGTTCCCTATCTACTCATTCCATACTACTCAAGATTTTATAAACCTTTATCATGTCCCCTCTCAGTCTTCTTTAAGCTGATGAGGCCCAGCTTGTCAAGCCTTTCTTTGCACGGAACCCATTGCATACCCTTTATAATTCTCATTGGCGCGTCACCCTTCTCTGTACCTTTTCTAGTTCAGCTATGTCTTTTTTGAGATGGGGCAACCAGAACTACACACAATATTCCAGGTGCAGCCACACCATCCATTTGTATAGAGGCATTATGACATCCTCAGTTTTATTCTCTATCCCTTGGCAAATAATTCCTAACGTTCTGTTTGCTTTTTTGACTGCTGCTGCACACTGGGCTGAGGATTTCAGTGTATTGTCCACAATCACTCCTAGAGCCTTTTCCTGAGTGGTAACTCCTAGTTTAGTACCCAGCATTATGTACACATAGTTTGGATTATTTTTCCCTATGTGCATCACTTTGCACTTGTCCAAATTAAATCTCAACTGTTATGCAGATGCCCAGGCACCCAGTCTCGTAAGATCCTTCACAGTCTGCTCATGTTTTAACTACCTTGAATAACTTGGTGTCATCTGCAAATTTGATCACCTCACTCTTAACTCCCTTTTCCAGATCATTAATAAATATATTAAATAGCACGGGTCCCAATAGAAATCCCTGGGGCACACCACTTTTTACATCTCTCCATTTTGAAAACTGACCATTTAGTCCTACTCTTTACTTCCTATCCTTTAACCAGTTACCGATCCATAGTAAGACACTACATTCTATCCCATGACTTTTTAATTTTCTCAAGAGTCTTTTATGTGGGACCTTATCAAATGCTTTCTGGAAATCCAGGTACACTATATCTACTGGGTCTCCCTTGTCCACAGGCTTATTTACACCCTCAAAGAATTCCAACAGATTAGTGAGGCATGACTTACCTTTGCTAAATCCATGTTGACTCTTCCCCATTAAACCATGTTTATCAACATGCCCAGCGATTCTGTTCTTAATGATAGTTTCCACCATTTTGCCCGGCACAATCATCAAGCTTACTGGGCTGTAGTTTCCAGGATCACCTCTGGATCCCTTTTTAAATATTGGGGTTACATTTGCAAGCCTCAATAGGTTAGGTTACAAATAGGTCTGCACATATTTCATATTTAAGTTCCTTCAGAACTCTGAGGTGAATACCTTCTGGTCCTGGTGATTTATTAGTATTTATTTAGTTGGTCAATTTGCTCTAGAACCTCCTCCAGAGTTACGTTGATTTGTGACAGCTCTTCCAATTCATCACCTACAAAGTAAGGCTCCGGCGTGGGTATCTTCCCCAACATCCTCCGCAGTGAAGACCGAAGCAAAGAACTCATTCAGTTTCTCTGCAATGTCCTTTTCCTCCCTAAGCTCCCCTTTCACCCCCTGGTCATCTAACGGCCCAACTGACTCTCTAGCAGGCTGGCTTCCTGCTTCGGATGTACTTGAAAAAGTTTTTATTATTAGTTTTAGCATCTTTAGCAAATTGCTCCTCAAACTCCTTTTGGGCCGCCTGCCTTATTAACTTTTTTAATCTACTTTGGCAACACGTATGCTCCTCCCTATTTACCTCATTGGAACTCTCCATTTTTTAAAAGGATGCCTTTTGGGCTCCAATAGCCTTCTTCACCTCCCCATTTAGCCACACAGGCAGACGTTTGGTCCTCTTCCTACCCTTTTTAATTTGTGGAATGCATTTAATCTGAGCTTTCAAGATGGTGTTTTTAAATAGTCTCCACGCTGTCTAAACATTTAATTCTTGCAACTGCTCCTTTAAGTTTCCCTCGAATTAGTTTCCTCATTTTTACATAGTTCCCCTTTCTAAAGTTATATATTACCACCGTGGTTTTATTTGGCATTTTCCCTCCTGTGAGTATGTCAGATTTGATTATATTATGATCATTATTGCCCAGCAGCTCCAGCACCGTAACCCGCACTAAATCCTGCACTCTACTTCGGACTCGATCCAAAGTAGCTCCTTCTCTTGTTGGTTCCAAGATGAGCTGCTCCAGAGAGCAGGAATGAATAACAAATTCATTCGAATTCAATGGAGTTATTTTATTATTATTATTATTAACAAACATTTATATAGCGCCAGCAGTGTACCTGGCACTTTACAAAGTAATAAAATAGACACGGTCCCTGCCCCTAGGG
>QEPC01009472.1:18464741-18513723 GCA_003113815.1 Sphenodon punctatus | reverse complement strand
TAATAATAATAATAATAATAATAATAATAATAATAATAGCGTCATGTCTGTTTTCACCCTGTGTTACCGCAATGTTAGGAATTCCACTGAACCACACTAGGTTCAGTTAAAAGAAGTTTAATGAATAAATCATGATTATACTTGAGTGAAGAAATCAAAATAACATAACCAATAACGCATTCCTATCTGTACTAGAATTCTCCTAACTTGGGCTTATCCTAATCAAAGTCCAAGGATATTTCAGCGATGGAAGTCTTGGCTGTGTATAAGTCTTTATAGTTTCCAATAGATCAGTCTTTACTTTATAGCTTGTTTGGTGCAGCCTTCCTCTGGCTGGTAAGATGTGATGTTTACTTGAAGTGATGGTCAAGATCTTTTTCTTTGTCTTGTCTTCCCCCTTAAGTACTTTTCCAGGGTCCTTTGTTTGATTTTCGCGCCAGGTGACTTTGCGCTTTCAGTCACGTCGGCAGGAAAAAATCCATTTGCAAATCAATTGCCTATTGCTAGTGTCTGCAGAAGGTGTCGAGTCCTTCCTGATTTCTCAGTGTCATTCCTGTAATGACTTAGCAGTTTCCATTTTACATTGGTTACATGAAGCGAGTTTTCAGTTCTCAGCTTAGCTCATTACATGTTGTCGTAACATTTTCCTTTACATATTTATTAAACATATGGTTTACATGTTTCCCAGTATCTCTTCATGACACTCTCCCCACCCCAACCCCTCTATCCTAATATTTTTAGAGATTCTGTCTAACTCTGAGTAGAGCCAGGTGTTCATCAGCTGTGGTTCTTCTTGCACGCCTTCTCTCCCAGAATAACTTCTGCACTCCCCTTCGGAGCCCGCCCCACCAGTATGAGAATCACTGGTTAAGAGAGAGATTTGGTGTATACTGGAGGATACAAATGGCATGGTAGCCACCTACAAGTGAGTGTCCACCTAGTGGTTTATTGCCTCACATGAACTACCCCATGGACAACCCAGTTATCAACCGGGTACCTGGATACTCAAGAAATTGGTAATTTTTAATGCCGATTCCCCCCCGATTATCTGGTTACCAATTGGTAAATCAGGACGGAACACTGAAAAACAGGTATGGGAAACCAAAAAAATCTTCATTAGAAGCTGATATTCTGGCACATTCCGGGACATTGTAGATACTCAAATCAGGTTGAAATTGAGTACCAAACGGTATCCGATATTTTCAAGTCAGTTTGAGTACTGAAAATTAGATGAATAGACCTGTTTTTGCGGGTACTCATTTCAGCTCTAATTGTTGGCATGTGGGCCAACGTGGCCATGCCTTCTGTTAGCGGGAAGTGCCGGCTGAGAAGAAGGCTCTGCGTGCTGGATGGAAGCCCCACTTGTCTCTTTCATTCAGGCCTTCCTGTTGTCCGCATGCATCCTGCAGGGCTCCCTCCACCTCGGAAAGCCGTACGTTTCTAGGTTAACCCTCTCAGGGACAGCCAGGAAGGGGAGGCAGGGCCTGGGATTTGGAGGGTGCGAGTCAGAGGTGAACAGGAGCCAGAACTGCTGAAGCCACAGTGCTGTGGCAGGATGGAAGTGATGGGGAGAAACCTTGGTGCTGAGGAAGAGCACTGCAGCAGAGCAAGCACCACACCATCCCCAGTCCTGCCACAGTGCAGCGGCTCTGGCTGGAGGAGGGAGGGGCGGCAGCAGCAGCTCTGCTGTTGCCCCTGTACTGGAATCCTGTTGCACCGCCCCTGCATCTGTTCTTAAACCTCCTGTAGCAGCAGCAGGAGGAGCTTTAATGGCAGCATTGGCTGTGTGGCTGGATACTGGTGGGGGCAGCTTACCAATATCTACTGCTGGTACGTCCCCCTCCCCTGACTCTCAGCCCCCAGAGCAGGGGAGCTCCCAGGAATGCTCCTGAGGGTTGGCAGGATTGGTCCAACTTGAAGATTGGTCCTGAAGCCTCTCTCTGGAGGGTTTTTCATTTCCTCTGAAGTCAGCACTCCATCTTGGGGACTTCAGTCACTCCCTGAGGAATTCTGCAACCTTTCCTTCTCGCCTCTAGCCAGCCCCTCTCTTTGTGGGCTTTCGGCTCTCCTTTCTAAATCTCTTTAGGGTCACCTGATCTCTGCAGCTGAAGAGCTTTCCCCCAATTAGCCCCTTCACCTGTGGTTAACCCTCTCAAACCACCGAGTCTGACTCGACTGGCTTCTTCCAACCATGGAGTTTCAGTTAACTCTTTCCTAGCCAGCCAGAGGCGCGCTAGACCGCTCTGCTACCCCACCTGAATTCTGACCCGCAGCACCCGCTATTCCAGGCCTGGGCCGCCACACAGCTTTGTTAATGTGGAATTAATGCACAAATGTTCTGACCTGCATAAGCCAGCACTGAGATATTACGCACAACTTTGGAAATACCTCTTTTAATAGCTAAACGGTGTTTAAAAAAAGATACGTTTTTCCTGGGGTCAGAGCGGCTACCATCTGCTGTAATTAAGAAGCCGCACACATTCTGTAAATGCATGAGAACTTTCTGACTTTTCACGTGGCAGCATAATCTAAATATAAAAGTTCTGACCAGATGTAATAAAGCAGCTGTGTCTCCATTATCCAATTAATGCCTGTAAGTGGCTTGATCCATATTGACTATGTATACCTGCCTTTTCCAGTACGGCGGGGGGGGGAGTTCTCCTGTTCAACTGCTTCTCTTTAACACCAAATAACCCTGTATGGAGCCAAGCTCCTGAGATAATGGATCCATTCGTAGCCTGCCATTTGGTTACAATCTTTGCAGAATTTCCATTTTTGTTATAGAGGGGCTCTATAATGGATAGCTGGAACAAAAATAGAATTTTAGTTCTTGAGCGAGAGAAAGTGAGGTTCAAGAACTCCTGCTCAGATTATCAAAAAGTTCCCTCGAATTTCAGATGCCTCTATTTTGGGGTAGCCAGCTTTGAACCCCCAAAACTGTAGCTTCCAAAATTTTGCCTGTGTGAGATCTTTTTGAGACTTAGGGTATTTTCACACAGGACGGTGCCCTGCGCCGTCAAGCTTTGATCCTGCCTGGGGTGAGGTCCCTCACTCAGGGTAGGGTCTAGCCTGGCCGTCAAACACACGTCAGGGCCCGGGCTGAGGAGAGTCCGTACGGCCCCACCCCCGCACTGCTGAGCGCGGCCCGCCCTCCTCCCTGATGGATGGACACAGCAGCTTATGAGGCTGCTGTTTCCACCCAGAACAGCCTCGGCCCCAGACGGCGGGGGGGTGGGGTGGGGTTGTCAGGTAGAACGGGCCATCAAATGTGACGGCCCGCTCTACTCCGGTCCAGACATGGGTTCCCTGGGACACAGCAGCGATTAGCCCGGGCTGTGCCTTGGTAATGGGCCGAAGTTACAGTCCAGGCTAAAAACCTCCATGGCTCTAGGAAGCCCTGGGGTCAACCCAGGCAATCATCTAGCAGCCTGTTTCAGTTACGACGGTACTGTGAGTGGCCACGCGGGTCAAAGCATGCCCATTCATGGTATCGTCATGTCTGAAAATACCCTTAAATATAACCCTGTGACCCCCCCAAGCAAAGTATATCACGCCTCCCCTGCTCCCCCAACTGCCTTCGTCCCTTCTCCCTCGCTGTCCCGCATGCCTAGAACTCCCTTCTTGCCCCCACCCTCCACGCCTTCAAGTCCCTCCTCAAAACCCACCTCTTCCACTCTGCCCTTCCAAACTCCTGCTAAGCACCTGTTATCTGCAAACTCCCAATTACTGCAACCAAGCCAAGAACGTGTACCTGAGTTCTCGCATCCTCATGAATGTCGCTTCCCTTGTCATTCCCTCTGTTTTCCCCTTCCCTGTCTCCCCTCCCCCTGTCTTTAGATTGTGAGCTCACGAGCAGGGACCGTGTCTTCTTTGTAAGCACCAGGTACATTGCTTGCGCTATATAAATGCTAATGCTAATAATAATAATAATAATAACAACCATAATAATAAATAATAATAATAATAATTAATAATAAAAAATTAAATTAATGAGAGGTTATGAAATCTCCTTTCCTGGCGGTTTTGAACAAGCGACTAGACAGGCATCTGTCAGGGATGGACTAAGATGGCCTGTGAGTCGCCGTCCAACTCTGTGATTCTATGAAATAACATGAGCATCATGTCTCATCCACGGATGACCCAGCCCCACTCGGGGTCCGGTCAGCTGTGATTTTCACAGATGCTGAGCGCACACAGAACATAGGCACAGGAACCCACCTGACCCTGCTCCTCTTCCTGCTGCTGCCAAATCGGCAGCTGATCAGGAAGCTTGGTGTAGCAAGGGCAATTGAGAGGCTAAGGGGGTTTGGATGCAGTAGCTCTGAGCCTGGGTCCAACCAGAACATGGCATTTTTTTTAATGAGATGCCACCCAGGAGCCACTCATCCAACCACCCATCTGAAAGTGGATCGGGAGGATGCACGCTCCCATGAGCCACTCAGCAGCCACTCATGGCCATTCATGGGGCACTGGTGAGAAATCAAGAGTGCCCCATGCAGGCCAATCCAAAAATGTGCGTGGCAACGGGTACCCATGCATTCCCTGCCCATAATAACTGGGGCAGCCACCCACGCCAGCAGACAGGTCCCCTGCTCATAGACACTGTGGGAGGGGGACACGGCCATTGCAACTCACAGGAACTAACAGCGAGTGCTAGGTTGCCTGGTTCCCCAGCGGCACGCTCATTGCCTGGACATGCCAGTTTCAAAGGCCAGGCCGGCACACTTCCCCCTTCTCCGTGTTCTGTGGCAGGGGGAATCTGAGGCGGCTGCCACGGTAGCCATGCTGGAAGCTGCCCATTAAAATCCCTCCCCACCACGCACTCCACCTGCGTGGCTGCTCTGCAGCTGTGCCAGTCAGCAGTCACGGACATCCCCCTCCCTGCCTCCCCAGCTTTGCTTGTTTAAAAACAAACACCCAGAGATGCGATGGAGCCAACCACTGCCCCTTCATTCTCACAGGCACAAGCCCTTCAATTTCCCACTGGCACTGAGCAGCTGAGCTAAGACCGGATCCCAGGTCCCCTTGCGTCCAGTTCTTTGCTGTGGTCACCAGAGCATCTCTTCCTCCACTTATTACCGTATGCACCTCCGCCGTCTGGCTCCGTAGGTCTTTCTGCAAACATGTTTGCTTCTGGTTTGATCTGCATGGTTTCACATCCAACTATGTGAGGGCTCGAGTGCAGCACAGTTCCTGTACACACTCATAAATCAGCCCAGACTCACTTGAAAGGTTCACGTAGCTTTCCAACCATGAACTCTGAACTGAGCTCGAAGGCAAAGCATTATAGGGTGTGAAAATACCTGGTGGGAGCAGAGAGGAGTCTGCAAACAGACAAAAGTCTCCTCTTTGCCAGTATTCTGTGCTCTTACAAAGTGCAGGGGAGGGGAAGGAGGGGGGAATTTAGGGCCCTGTTGCAGAAAGTGGGATGAGGACTTCCAGCTTCCCTTCCCACTGTCAAGGAGCAACGCTGCACCAAGGAGCATGGGCTTGCAGACTCCAGGGCAGCTCCACTGCCTGTCCCTTTTATACCTACATCCTTGCTAGGAAGGAAGGGAGCTCCATATGGGGGTCTGAGACCTGAGACAACTAGGTTCAAGGATGGGTGTCCTTGAGCAAGAACTTAGCGTGAACAAGCCTCTGATTCCCACTTGCACAATGGGGATATTACAATACGTACCTTCCAAGTTCCTAGCTAGCTGCAGGTTTGGCAAAAAACAACAACAAAGAACTCACCTTTTGAATCCAAACTGGTTGAAGCCAGTATATGCCAGCAATGACTTTTGTTGTTGTTTTGGGGGGTTGGCTCTTTCTTAGTGTAGGGAGTTTTAAATGGATTTAAACTGGCAAAGTTTAGGGTGGTTTAAACAGGTTCAAAAAGTTTTAGTTTAGGGTCGTTTAAACCGGTCCAAAAACCAGCTTTGGTCAAAAGTGTCTATTGTCTAGCCTTGCCTAGCTGATAGGGATGTTCTCATTGTTAATGCAATAAGGACTGCACGGGGACTGAAGGGGATGTCTCGTTCCGTATTTGAAATTCAATATTAAAAGGATGTTAGGCAGCAGGGATGGGGAGATTTCTCTCTCCTGTGGATCACTTTGAAAATGAGGACAGGTTCTGCAGCCTGGATACAAGCTGAGGGCAGGAGTGCTAAGGGGGGCACTGAGGATGGAGGAAAAGAGGGAAGGGTCCCAATCATAGATCTATGCCATTGATCTATCCCTTTCCCCTGGGTGCAGGCCCTCATCTTTGCTCCCTCCCCCTGAGCTCACTCTTGTAGTGCTTGAGGCTAGAGTATAGTCCCATGGGCTAGATCCAGGAACTGGAAAGGGGCCAAATAAAAATAAAATAACTCACCCCCCCCCCCTTCCTTCTTTCCTGAGCTCTGCCAGAAAGAGGAGACTGTGTGTTGTGAGCTTCTCCTGCTGGAGCTATATGTGTTTTCCATGTGCCTGCTAATCCAAACAGCAGCAAGGCTTCTCTTGCTTTGCTGGGGGGTGCCCATTTGGTAGCTAAGAGAAGCTTTGTAGGGCAGCTGTGAGCAGGCTGGGATCTTTTGGGGTGTCTTCTGGTCTCTGCCACTGATTCATAGTGTGACCCTTGCTGAGTCATAGGCCCATTATGTCCCAACAAGCTTTCTAGGGATGGGAAACCTTTCCCCTTCTAAGATCCATTTCGTAAATTAGAATAAGCTCCGTGAGCCAGATCGGAGTTGGGGGCAGGGGTCCTTAAATGGTATGCTCAGGATGGAGAGGAAATAGGAGGGTGCAGATCATGGATATAGTCTCTATCCTTGAAAACTTATCTCCACGCTTTTCCTCCCGATCTCACGTTTTCAGTGCTTGAGGGTAGGGACTTGATCCAGGAATTCAGAGCTATAACTAGCCTATGGCCAACATGGCAGTGGCCATGGGTGCATTTACATGAGGGGCGCCAACCAACCAGGCCCCAGGGTAGCACCTGCCCCAGACTCCCTTCACTGCTGGCTTCTGCCAGCCAGCGCGAAGCAGGAATGGTTAGCCTGTACTAACCGGGTGTGTGTGTGTGGGTGTGGGGTGGTGGTCTGCCCTCACTCCCACTCATTAGTGGCTAAGCACTAGGGGAGTCTACCGTAGGCAGCCGCAGCACAACAGACACACAGCTGATGATTCAGCTGCCTCAAGGCATAGTTGATGGGCGCCCCCTCATGTAAATACACCCGTGGCCACCGCCACGTCGGTCGTGGCCTAGTTACGGATCTGCAGAAATTAGAAAGGGGCCAAATAAAAAACAGTCATGGGCCGGATTTGTCTCACAGGCCCGAGGTTCCTCACCCTGCCTCTATGCTGACACCATCTGATGTTCTAAGGATGAGAGGGGCTATATTGATGTTATTGGGTACAGCCCAACAGGGGAGGAAGTAAGGGCTCTTCTAGACGAGACGGAAATGGCAGCTGAGCCCTTTACCAGCTGCCATTGTTGCCGCTCGTCTAAATGCCCGGCGCGCTCTAACACCTGATCTCCACCGCGCGAAGCCGGCCCGGCGATCCTGCCCCCTTCAAGGCAGATCGCCGCTGTGCCGGCTTCACGCTGCACTTCCGGGTTCCTTCTCAGATTGCGCATGCGCAGAAGGGTGCGCATGCGCACATACACTCTACGCCATGTCTGATGCTCTTCCGAACATCAGACCCGGCGTAGAGGGGAAGGCGGGTGCCCGATGGCGGTATTGAATGATCCCGCTTGTGAGCGGGATTGTTTAAAAGCGCCCTAAGAGTTTGGAAATCATTTTCTCTCTTTGTGTGTGGAGGGGCAGGGGGGAGAGAATGTCCACATGCCTGACTCCCCGGTACAATCCAAAGGACTTTCGAAAGGTCCCAGAAGCTCCCTGGAAAGCGAGAGTGCTCAGCGAAGCAGGACGGAGAGAGGGATGATACAGCGAGGCCGGGCCTAGGAACGACAGCCTTGTCATGCTGACTTATGATGGATGAGGGAAAAGCCCATTTCTCATCTGCCGTGGAAAGAGGCGAAGTGTAAAGAAGGATGCACTGGGAGTCTCTGGACGATTCATCTTGCAGCGCTATGCTCCCCCAGTCGGCTGAGTCTAGTGAGAGAGGGAAAGAGAGAGAGAGAGAAGCAACTCGGAAAGAAAAGGGGAAATTCATTACATGAAGGATAATCTCACAGGGAAATATGAAAATGTCAGCAGCACCCAAGATGGGGGTAAAGGATGAGAATTAAGTTGTGGCATTTGTCAGCTGTTAAACTAGGCATGGAGCCTGAACAGAGTGGGAAATGGGGTGGATTCCTTAGCCTCTCAGCGCCCTTTCTCTCCAGAGCACATCGCAAGGGGGGGAAGCATCTGAAAGGCTGATGCCAAATCGCCCTCGATAACATACACAGGACGGGTGCTCTAATAGTTAGGCCAGTGGGCCCCAGGGTTCCTGACTCCTGGGGTGAAATTCCTGGCTCTATAAGAGTCAATGATACTTTGGAGACAGGATTTCATGCCTAGAGCTTTAGGCAAATCTCTTAGCTGCTCTGCAGCTCAGCTTGGCCTTCTTTAAGATGCAAGGGGAGTAATTTGCCGCCATATTGGGTGTGGTGGGGGAGGTCGTGTGGCCTCCTGTCTCTCTTATTAAAATGATTTCTCACAAGCCGCCTTCCGGCAAAGAACTGAAAAGAACCCCCTCAACACACGTTAGCCTTCCTGTTCTCCTCACACTCAGAATAGTTACACCCATGGTTTGGGGATGCTGAAAATGGGGGAAATGTATAAGAAGCACTAGGACCAGCCTTACCACAGGGGAAGTTAGCTGCCCTGGGCCCTGTTTATTAATATTTTCTCTACCTCCAGTGGCCTCAGAGTGCCCCTGGGTTTCACCAGGGCAGCGTGAGGGGCCCCTGCTTCCTCCCAGCAGGGTCCCAACATGACCCTGTCTAGGTGTTTGCTGAGAGTGGCCCCTAGGGAACGGGGCCATGGGGGAGGGGGCCACCAAGGGCGCTACATTTTACCTTTGCTGTGGACCCCACAAATTCTAAGGATGGCTCTGAGATGCGCTGCCAGTGGGGTGAGATTCAGACCCATGTGCCCATGCAGGGAGGGAGACTGGCGGGAGAGGGGAACACGCACGCTCTCTCTTCCTCTGGCAGGATGGACGCATTGAGGGCCGCTACTCTAACTGCATTTCAGATGCTGGAATTTGGAACCACAGCGACACACTTGTTGGTTCTGCGGCAGACAGGGGGAGTTGCAAGAGGGCTATGTCCCTGCAAGTCTTAGGAGAACTCCACCCCTGGAACCAAGTGGAGCTGGCCTTGAGGTGGGAGTCGGTGAGAAGAGCAGGTGGAGTACAGGAAGAACCCACCTTGGGAGTGACAGCATTCCACTGATGTTCAGGGGTGCAGTTAGCATCGGGACAGAAGGCGCAATTGTCCTGGGGCCGAAGCTGGGGGGAGTGGGCAGGGCCCAAGCTGGGGTGGGGAGGAGAGGCCCAAATCCGGTCCTGTTGTAGCACGGCCAGCCGTGCAGAGACTGAGCTGAGCGGACACACGTAGGGTCCTGAACTAGAGCGGACACACGCGGCAGGTGGCAGAGGACGAAGGAAGCAACAGCGGCGGCGGCAGCACAAGGCTGGCAGCTCAGCCACAGCCTCCACAGCTCATGCGCAGCAAGTGGAGGGAGGGAGAGGTGCCAGGGTGGGCAGGGGGTGGGACGGATGGTGAAAGGATGGTGACTGGGGGAGTACCTGGGCCCATTCCAACCTAGCTATGCCCCTGCTGAGTTATGTTCTCAGCCTTCCCAGGCCAGGGATGCCTGCAGAGCAGGGCCCTCCCCCATTCCAGAGCCATGGGGCAGGGTTGACAGGTCAGAGACTCCTCCTGCAGGGTCTGGGAGGCAGTGCTGGGTCCTGCTGCCATCCCTCCACCCCCAGCGTGCCGAGGCTGCTTGGTCGAGCAGTGCGTGTATTAGAGTCTCTGGCGTGGTGGCAGCACTCGGTGCCACTGCTGCTGGGGGAATGACAAAGCTCTGGAGAGCGTTGCTGGTCCTTAGGGCAGCTCCCAGGGCAGCTCTCAGGGATGCCCTATCCCTGCCCCCTCTTGCCTTGGGGCCTTGGTTTTGTCCCCCACCCAGGCCCCTGCCCCTGCCCCTGCCCCTTCAGTCTAAGTCCTGCCTTTTCTAAGGCCAGTCTGGGTCCTAGCTTTTGTGAAATTCATTTCAGTCTCCACATCGACAGTGCTAGCCACCACCATTATGCTCCCACCCAGATGTCTCTCACTCTTTCCGAGTCCTGCCTTTGTCTCCCTCCCAAACAAGCCAGTGGGTGTTAACCAACTGCAAGTCCCTGTAGGACTCTGTGTAAGCTTTTCTATTGTGCATCCTATAAAGAGTCTGGGAAATATCTGAGCCTTGTTTTCATTCAATACATTGAAAATAGCTCTGCTTCCTTCGGTCGGGGGAACCTCACGAGTCAAGTGGCAACAATAAATAGCAACGGTGTTTCAGAATGATTGAGCCATTATTTCCAAGCGCTACCAGGTCTTCTGTCCTAGCGGTGCATCTGGCAGCGCCTTCCGCTCAGCAGGCTCGTAGGCAAGCGGGGAAGTTTAATAGCTGGCGCCTTGATGTGCAGGATTCACTAAAATAGTCGGGGCCTGACGCCAAATAAAAATTTCCTATTGAAAAAATCAGGTTAATTTAGTGTGTGAAATGAAGCAACTTAAATAGCTCCCAGAAAGACAATCTGCATTACACGTTTGCAGGCAGAGCAAAAAATAAAATAAAATAAGTCGAATCTATGGCAGTGGCTTTGTGTTTGCTGGCTTTATTGATTGGTCTGAATGATTGCACTGGCGCTGAGACAAATTTGTTGCTGGGTCACTAGAGCGCTCTCCAATCTGGTATACACTAAAGCAGAAATGGATAGTAGTTTTATTACCGGTGGGTATTATCTGTATTTTTGGGTAGATCTCCAAATACCCAAACAACATCCAATTGAAACAGATCGTTGCATATTTGGGGTTTTGCATATTCCATTTACAGGTGGGGTTTTTTTGTTGTTGTTTTTTTCAGTTTGGTTATTTGATTTTTGGTGGCGTTTTGATATTTCAGTGATGTCGTTTTCGGCGATTCTGCATGCACAACACTGCTAATCTTGCTGAAAGGATTTACCCAAGATACTGAAATAACTGGGAGGAAAAATCAAATAACTGAACTCCCAAATATTGAAAAACCCAACCCAAAATAACCCAAACAGGTACACGGTGGAATGGAAATTGCTATAATAATGGTAATTATTTATTTATTCAAATTTCTGCCCTGTCCTTTTCCATAGGCTTTCATTATAATCAAAACATACATCGTAAGCATACAATAAAACCCAATTTAAAAACCCACTCTCACCTCCAAACCTTCCCACCTCAACCCCTAACCCCACCTGCCAAATGCTAAGCCAAAAAGAAAGGTTTTGCACTGGCTCCGGAATATTCTCAGGTTCCGGCTGTGACGGACCTCTTGAGAAAGGGAGTTCCATGATACCGGGGGTAGCAACTGAAAATGCTTCTCTGCAGGCCCTTGTTGTACGAACAAGATTTTCTGATGGTACCCGCAGAGAGCGCTCCTGCCCAACTGCAGGGGTCCCAACGGAACATGGAATGAAAGACAGTTTCTCAGATGTGTGGGGCCCAGGCTGTTTAGAGATTTAAAGGTCAGAAGAACCAGATAGATTGCAATTGCAATTCACTTTGCAACTTTTGGTGCAGGCAGGGTTAATGTGATGGGTTTGTTTGAGTGGGGGGGAGGTGTTGGACTATTTTTACAGCTCTTAGAAGCATAGGCCTTGCAGTTGGTCACACTGGACCAGACCCATGGCCCACCTAAATCTAGGGTCTTGTCTCTGCACTATGGATGACTACTCGCCGGTATCTGTATTTTTAATACAGATCTTTTCAGATAAATATCTGTAATAAAACAGAGGTCTCTTGAAAACAGATATTAACCAATCTGTTGTTTAGATGCTCTGGTTTTGCTGTTTTTCATTCATTGCAATGAAGCATGGCCAGGGTGCATTTTTCAGTCTTAAAATGGTGTGAAGGTCCATGGAAACACTCCTAGAAGGGAGGGGGAGCACAGAAGGAGTGAAACAATGGGGAAGAGAGTGCAGAGAGGGCTCTTTAATTCTTGAAAATGATCAATCATTTGCTATACTTAGGGAGGCACCAGAAATATATTGTAATATTGCTCAGAAAAGGAAATCCAGATACAGCTTAACAGAGTCCCTCTCATACACTGACCAAGCTATCATTTCTAGGTGTGTGCACCAGGCCACCATGTTGTTTTCATTTTCGTTATTGTTTTCATTATTAAATATGTACACAAGTAATATCTATCTAAATCTAAGGGAGACAGGGGAAGGGAAAAGGAAAACTATCTATTATCTAATCAATTATCTATATAACTATTCTAATAGGGTATGAGGAAGGAAAGGTATTGGTGATACAATGAGGGCTAGGGAGGATTTTTTGTGTTCAAGCACCACAGTTCTGTAAACGTAACCTGACAAGCAGAGTTCTCACAGAATGGAGAGAAAAAGCCTGGCCCTCCCATTATAAAGGGTTGCAGTGCCCTCCCCCAGAGCCCCCCTGATTGGTTGTGGGAGGCAGCAGGCATTGAGCAATCACAGAATGCCATGAGACTGCTGGGGCCTGCTTGCGCTGCTCATTGGCCAGCGATACATCCATCAGATACTGCTGAGCTGCTCGGTCTTCCCAACACAGGCACAGTTCAGGAGTTCAACGCTATTTAGGGCTCCGAGATGTCTGCTCCTTCCTCCCCTCTCTACATTTTCCCTCCAAAACCCAACTGCCACAGCACTAATAATAACAACAACGATAACGACATTGTTGTTATCGTTGTCGTTTTTATCGATTGCCGTTTCCATTATTGCAGTAACGATAACCAAAACAACAATTTTCATTATTGTTATTGTAATAACAAAAACGACATGCACATCCCTAAATTAATGACACATTACTGGCTAAGTCTAAAAAAAATGCTTATTTGTGAATGCTAAAATCTTCGGCTCTCATATACACTAAATACTGATACAGGTGCAGATAGCAGCTGCACATCCCTACTCTGCACATTGCGACAACTTCAACATGTCACTGAGGTTAGGGTTACCACCTTTACTGCGGTTTTGGCCTGAGGGGGCGGGGTCATACCAGAAGGGGATGGGGCAGAGGGAATCTCCTGCCCCTTCCTGGCCTGGTCTTGCCCACTTAGGAGCATTGTGGCATCCCAAGGTGTTTTTACACAGACGCGTGGGTGGGCTCAACCCCCATATCTGCCCACTTGAAACTGTGCCTAGGTCCATTTTAAATGGGCCCAGCGGTTGCCATGGCCCGCAGGGGCACATGGCACCCCCTGCACCATAGAGCTGTGGGTGGATTGGCCACCACTCTAGGCTGCTGCCCACATCTCTATGGCATTGCCCGGGACAACCCCCTGACCAGGAGCGGAACTGCTGCAACTATCCACCGAGTAGACGGACTGCAGCTCTGCCTCTAGTGGGTGCCCCAGGTTTGGGCAACCCACTCCATTGGCGGTGCTCCGGGATGTTCCAGAGCGTCACTAGCAGGGCTGGAGCGGAGCAAGCAGTGCCTGGACATCTGGTGGCCCGCCTTTACATGGATGGGCTGCACGGGTATGAGGCTTTGCAGAGCCATGGGGGCCATCCATGTAAAGTCACCCAGAGTGCTCCGTGGGGGCAGGCAACGTCAGAAATGGATTAGGAGAGTCTCTCCCCTTTCTGATGTGGCCTCACTTTTCACCCTGCCTCCCTCTGAAGCCCAGATTTTTCTAGATAACCCAGGCACCCCCAGATAACCTGGAGAAATCGGGGCTTAGCCCTGAGCTCAGAGATAACAGGCTAAGGCAAGAGACTCCAGATCCATCCTGGGTGCTAATACTAGCTGTGGGAGATGCATGCAAAATTGAGGCATGCATAGGAGCAGCCATGTTGGTTCAGGCCCATAGTCACTGTAGGGGTTCCCAACCGACCATGGTCAAACCTTACAATTCCCTGCAGACTGCCAAGCACTGTCCTGCAGGCTACCCTGACCATGCTAACTGCGGGCTGGGCATAAGTGCAGAAGTAAGCTGCTTTGGTCCTGTGACAGTTGGTTGGCCTTATGTGGTTGCAGAACTAGGGTCTAGGTAAGTCCGGGTGAGGGTTTAGCCCTCCTGAGAAGCTGGGAGTGGCAGCCCCTTTTAGGGAGTTTGCTGCTTTCCCAGGCCGTGCCCCGCCTGGGAATATAAGTGCAGGGGGCTCTGCTGGAAGGGCAGTATGCATCGGACAGGAGGTGGAGAAGGAACTGCGCTGCTGGAAGCTGGCCAAAATACTGTCAAAGAGTTTGGTGGACTGGATGTTGGGATTTTTTAATGTTATTTATCCCTTGTCTCTCCCTATGTCCCCTCTCCTTGTCTTCCCCTTCCGAGTCTATTAGATTGTAAGTCTTAGGCAGGGACCGCGTCTATCTTACTGTTCTGTAAAGCACCAGGTACACATCTGGCGGCGCGCTATACAAATGCTTAGAATAATAATTTTACTACATTTGGACTTTTGCGCATTAAATAAACCTGCACTTGGTGATGGGAAATGGCTGGAGTGGTGTGGGCCAATCTAACAAACTCTGTGTCCGAGACTGCCTTGCCAGAAATCCCTGTGTGTATCCGTGTGCATTTCCCGTTCTCCGTTGCCTCCATCACACACACAGTTCCTCCTGGAGATGGCCACGGCATCAGTGAAAATCAAAGTCACTTGGTTGTTGCCAGGACCCGGTTCCATGGACAAGACCGATCCTTCTTAGGGAGGGGGATGGGGCAGGGGTGAGGGCGGGGTCTGTGATAGGGGGCAGGGCCAGGATGGGGAAGTGGGAGCCAGAACACGGCCCGACACCAGAGCTTGTACTGGAGCTGCATCAGCAAACATGGTGCATCACTGCCTCTCTCCCCACTGAGAAGTTCCTCCTCCCAGAAGCCCCAGCTGGAGCCATAGGAGTGCCATGCTACAGCAGGACTCCACGTGTGTGTGGGCAGTGACAGAGGCCTGCTCCTGAGGAAGGGCCCTACTCCCTATCCCCTCCCAGCCCCAGTAGAGACCTTCCAGGGCTGAGACCTCTGGGAGGAGGAAAGGAAGGGGTGCTGTCATACTGTACGTGCCTCTGCAGCAACCACTTGCTCAGGACCTCACTCTGGCCTTTGCCCACTCCCCTTCCTAGTACTTTCCCCCTACAGAGCTCCACACCCCATTTGCCCTGGCCTAAGGCCAGGCTTGTCCATGAAGCAGCTATGGAGCACTTACGCTGACTTTGCATCCCCCCCCCCCCGTGATCTATAGATCACAGTTCCAGCACCACGGTTCTGGAGCTATACCTGGCTTGCAGCAGCCAGCATCCAAAGCTTCAGAGGAGATGCAAGAGCCGCATGAGAGGATGCACAGTTCACGGGGAGGTAGCCGGCAGCTTTTACCTGTGTCCACACACCTTTTGTGGGTGAAATCCATCCCACTTGAGAGCTGGGCACCACTAAAGCCAGGTATGGGGAACCAGCCAGGACTTAATTTGTGGAGGGGGCTTGGCAGGGCTCAGCCTCAGCAATTACATTCAAGCTGTGGCTGAGCCTTGGGAAATTTTTCCAGTAGGAGTGTACACCATGAAATACGATAAGCTAAGAGAAAACCAATATCAGCTATTTCAGTGTTGGAAACAAAAGCCAAAAATCCTTGGCTTTCATTAATGACTTTCCTGCCCCACCCCGAGCACTGGTCTTCCTCTAGATTCAATCACAAGCCCTCTTGTATATTCATCTGCAGAGAGGCAGGGTGGCCCAGTGGTTGGGTTGCTAGCTAGAGAATAGGGTTTACTTCCCTGCTCTGACAAGCTCTGGCATAGGGATCATGAGCTTCTGGGGGTGGGGGCAGGGTTTCGGGGGCACGCTTGCGCCCTGACAATTCATTTTTTCACCGATTAAGCACTGGAAATGGCCCACAGTGTGGGTTTTTTTCATTTATTCCAAGAATCACAGGCTCGGGACAGGCTAGAAGAAAAAAATCCCAGTCCAGAGGAGGGCGTATCCTCAAGGATAGGAGACACGTTGCACGGTACACAGCCACGATCTGTACCCTCCATTCCACCGCACATCTTGAGAACTCTTCTTAAGCAACCCATCGCCAGCTCTTATCCAGCCTGCAGAGGTTGTGCTAAATTCACACGTGCAGCAATTATCTGTATTTTAAAAAATTTGGTTCTCAATAGTTCGCTGTTAACAAGTCCTGTTGCATTCCCATGTATGCCATACCGCTTTTAACTACAGCGAAATAACGCACTCAGACCTTCTTGTAGTGTGCGCTTACCCGGCTGCTCAGTGCGGTTCAATTACAGGAAGTGGCCTGTGGGGAGCCAGAAGGTTGCTGCCTTGTAAACAACATTCTTTGAGATGGCTCTGAACATTCTCACAACACACAACCTTCCAGCCCGCATGGATTTTTTTTTCTTGTATGTCTAGAAAGGGTTGGAAGGAACGGTCATTCTGAAGGGTAGAGTGCTTTTTATACTAGAGAAGCTTGAGACCATCATGTGGTCTATTATTTGAATAGGGTGAACATGCACAACCCAGTTGTGAGAATGTTTAGAGCCAACTCAAAGAATGTTGTTTACAAGGCAGCAACCTTCTGCTTTATCTCACAGTCCGATCGGACTGCCGGTGTCCCGCTGCTGCTGCTGCTACTGCTGCAGCGCTACTAGGAGGCAGAGGCAGATGATGGAAAGGGATGGGAAGCATGGAGGGGAGGCAGAAGAACTTTTGGGGGGGAGAAGCTGGTTGCAGCCTGCCCCCAGCGAGGCAGGTGCGGGGCCCCAGCTGGTCTCACTGCTTCCGGTAGGGGCAGGAGTAAAACAGCGCACTTGGAAGCACGGTTGCATTCACATGCAGAAAATATTTCACAGCGAGGTATAATCTACAGTGGACAATACAGTAAGTAAAGAGTGTGTGAAGCATTTTATTATTCTGTTATTGGTTTTATAGCACCCAGAAGCGTGCTAAGCATTTTACAGAGCATAGAAAAGACACAGCCCTGCTCTAAAGGGCTCTCAGTCTAAATAAAGTCTGGGCATGACAAATGGGCAGCAAGGAAAAACAAAACAAGGACAGATGGGTGGGGGTAGCCTTTGACGAGAGCCAGGTGGAGGCTCAGGAATCACCTATATCCACTTAGTGTTCTGCCAATAGAGTTGAACTCTTGTATGGGCCTTGTGTTGGCTCTCTGCATTGGGCTGAATTTCATTCTGTGGATAGTGTTAAACAGAGACAGAGTATGGTTGCCATTTTGGTCCCAAGTGAAAGTGACTCTGATGATGTTAAAAGGAGACATAAGAGACTAGGGGTGTTTTCAGACGTGACGGGGCCAATTGGCCCCGTCACGAAATCAACGAATTCATCCCCCGCCGGGATGACCCGACACGCCCTAACAGACGTGCCGGGGGATCCTGGCGGGGAATCAGGGAGGGGGAGGGACCGTGCGGCGCAACGTGCGTCCGCACGGCCCCGCCCCCTCCACGCTCCCCGCCGCCCACCCTCTGGGGAGACGGGCGGCCGCCGCGGCCAATGCTGCCGCAGCGCTCGCCTGCTATGGCCATGAACCAGAATCCCTGCGGGGATTCCAGGCCGTGGCCGCTGTCCAGACGTGATGGCGGGGGTCACCCCGGCGGGGAATCGCCTTCACCACGCGATGGCCTCCGGTCCTGCTGCTCCGGCTGCTTGCGTGGTGAATGTGATTCCCTGCCGTGGTAACATCTGGGGGGGAACATCCGTTCCCCCCAACAGACGTTACGTGGTCCAAGCCACCACAGGGAATTGACTGTGGTTGACATTGACCACGTAACGTCTGAAAATACCCTAGGAGAGCCTGCAGAATGGGTGTTATAATCTGCCCACATTTCATTAATATTTACTAACACCAATCCAGAGTCTGTCCCTCTAATATATATTAGCAGTGGCCAATGGTCCTAATCTCCAATTATATTTTTGAGTCTTTTTGTCTGTTTTGAACTCAGTCTTCACAGCATCTTATTCCTGTGAGTTCCATGGATTCCAGCACAAGGGCTGGAATCTTACCTTACAAATAAAACCTGAGATTTTCATTGTTTTAAGTGCATGTCTTGTGATTGTAGGCTTCATGACAATCCCTGATTTTGAACTTTAAGGAGGTGACATGTGGATTCTCAGCTTTGCCTTGGATGAGATGATCCACTGCTCCCTGCCTCAGTTTCCCTGCCTTTACAATGGACGATAATGATCATTTATTGGGTTTCGATGAATCTCACGGTAAAACACTTTGAGCTTTTCTGGGAGCAGGGCTGGATCTGGGAATGTGCAAATTGGGCAGCCACGCATGGTCCCATGTGTTTGGGGAGTTGGGGGGTGGGGCACAGGAGTCTTCTTCCAATACAAGGAGTCCAACCATGAATAAACTCAAAGGGTAAAAAAAACACACGTGATGGCGGTGTAGCATTGGCCTGACATAGCCCAGGGATGAAAACCAGAGTGGACATGGTCAAGGCCGTATCAGGGCTCTGGAAGAACGTGACTGAGACCAGGCCGTGGTAGAGGGTGGGGAGAACCATGTTTTGTGACCTCTCCCACCTGCCCTCCCAGCCACAGTGATGGGATCCCATGTTTTACTCTTGGTTTTCCAGGAAACCCCTTAGTGTCACACCACTTAGTGAGCTGATATGACAGATGCATCGGTCCATTCAGGCAGGCCAGTCGCTTTTCGCCTGGAAATATATTCTGTACCTCTTAGGAGTTCAGCAGTGCCTGACCTTTCTGCTCCCAAGATGAACGAGTGCCTGTATGTGTGTGTATTCTCGCCTGCTGGAGATTAGCCAAAATGCCTCTTAATATTGATCCTCCTGGTGGGTGAGGCACAGATCCAAAGATTTTAAGAGCGGACTTTCTTTTCCTGACTTCTGTTAATTGAACCACTTGTGCCAAATCCTGAAACAAAGGGAGAGTGGAAGAACCCTGCCCACCCCCTGGGAAACCAGGGCGTAACTTTCAGCTGATTAATACACTCTTTCAAGGAAGAATATGGCCAGGCAATGCACTCGTTTTTTTCCTGTTACCTTGTGGTGTGGTTTTATTAAGCCACAATCTAAAGCAAAGAAGAAGGAGAGACTTTTATAGCCTGCAGCTTCTTGTTTGCAGATTATTTTCCAAAGATGCTCAGTAGAATATCAATTGCTTGTGATTAGAAGTCCCACCAGGTGCTGCCTCGAACAGAAGAGACTTTAGAAGTCAGCGCAGTCCCTCAGCAAAGCAGAACAGCTTGGGCTTTGGTGCAGAGACTCGGTCAAAATTCCAAACTGAGTCCGTTCTCGACACACTCCTAGTTGCCAAAGCTGAGGAGGGGGCAGGAGTAGCAGGGGGTGCTGCAGGTTAGTTTGGGTTCCTGAGCAAAACCACACAGGGCAGGACGACTGGGAGGTTCTGTAGGTCAGCTTTCAGGCGGCGGTGCATTGGCGAACCGTGCAGAAAAAAGGCAGGTGTGCTTCAGGTGTGCTTTAGGTCAGCATTGAAGTGCGTTTCTAGCAGGGGGGTGCTGTCAGTCAGAG
Source organism: Sphenodon punctatus (assembly GCA_003113815.1). NCBI lineage: Eukaryota > Metazoa > Chordata > Lepidosauria > Sphenodontia > Sphenodontidae > Sphenodon > Sphenodon punctatus. The sequence continues at coordinate 18,494,075 of QEPC01009472.1, read as the reverse complement.
CAATATTGCTGGGAGCATGCACAGGGATTAGTTTAGCATGGCAAGGGATTCTGTGGGTCAGGGCGAGAGAGCGCCAGCACAGCTGTCTGGGGCAGCTCAGAGGGCTGGGTGACTCAGCTTGGTTTGGCAGAGGCATGTGCCCACCAGAGTCCCATCTTGTGTCAATTCCATCCTCTCTCAAATTTCACAAGTAAAATATGCAGACATCAGAGCTGAAATGGGTAGCCGACTTTATTATTCACAGGTATTATTTGCATTTTTGGGTAGCCCTCTGAATATCTAAATAATAATGGGGGAGGGGTTCTGTTTCAATTTGGTTTTTTTTCAGTTTGGTTATTTTGCTGTTTTAGTCTTTTTGATTTGTGCTGGAACTTGGAATTTGAAATGACTTGGTTTTTACCAAGTATCTCGGTATTCTATTTGGTTTTATGGAGTACCGCGTAACCGTGGAATTGGTCTGGTACTTGGTATTCGGTACTATGTACAGTATTCGGACCAACATACAGGTATTTTCCTGTCCCTGTATAAGGTGATTCGGTACGACTCAGTTTTCGGAAAATACTTGGTACTCGGTTTTATTTTACTTTAGTATTTTACTGCGTACTAAGTATTTGTCCGAGTTTTCAAGGACTGGTCGAACACTCAGAGCTAGTCCTTGGAAACTCGGAAATATGAATAAAATTTTTACCATTCGTTTCAGCTCTAATTTTGATACATTAGCTATCTCAATAGTGCTAAAATGGCCAAAATGGCATATCTGAAATAGTGATATGACCAGAAAACTGAAATAACTGAATCGAAAAACCAGCCCTAAATATTATAACCAAAATGAATACCTGACAGAACAGAAATAGATAGCAATTTTTATGTCTTTGCCAGTTTTGGTTTGATTAGGGTAATTCAATGGGTTGAGTTTGCTCATTTTCAATATTTGTTTTGGCACTAATGAACATTAACTCTCGGTCTCATAACAAGTACATAGGCTGTTTTTACACGGACGCCACCCACCCACCAACACCCATGAACACCCATCAGATGGGTGGAAGAGCGTCTGTGTGAACATCGACGTGTGTGTGTGTGCGCTCCTAGCCCACCTCCCCCGGTTGGGGTCCCCTTTCGCCCTCATCCTGCTGGGTTTCCCTGTGTGCTTGTGTGCCCTGTGGTGTGTGGGTGTGGTCTGGGTTCTGAGGGGTCTGTGGCGCCTGGCTGTCTGGCTGTCTTGGGGTTTGGCTAGAGATGTAAAATTTCCGGAAATTTTGAAGCCATGGAAAAAACACGTTTTTCTTCCATTGTTTTTTTGTTTGTTTTTTTTGGGGGGTGGGGCGTGGGGGGAAATGAAATTTTGGGGAAAATTGAAATATATGCAAAACTTATTTTCTTAGCACCCTTTACAGATCTAAATTCACTTTGCTACTTTAAGAACATAAAATGTATTGTGTATAACTGTTTGCTCATGGAATTATCATGTTTGGTATATTTATTAAATGTAAAAGTATAGTTTATTCAGACAATAATGACAAATTTACTAATTTTTACTTGAAAATGTTTTTATTTTTTGTTACAAATGGAGCTACAAGCTGCTGAACTCTAGCATCTCTTGGGTTTTGCCAGTATATGAGAAGACTTATTTATTTATTTGGTACATTTTTACCCGTTCCCTCCTGCAAACAGCTCGGGGCGGCTAACAAATTTCAGATAAAACAACATTAAAAATATTTAAAACAGTCATAAAAATCTTAACAATTTAAACAGGGAAGGACAAATTTTTTTTTATAACAAATAATAAGGAAGGGTAGGGGAATAAAAACCCACTAACCCACCCTCCCCAAAGGCCTGGGCGAACAGCCAGGTTTTACAAACTCGCCAGAATGTTAAAAGGTTCGGGGCCAGGTGAGCTTCCTCCGGGAGGGAATTCCAAAGGCGTGGCCCGGCCACCGAGAATGCCCTCTCCATTTGTGGCCCCCCGCTTAACAGGGGGGAACTCCAAGAAGGCACCCCCGGCAGACCGAAGGAGCCGCTCTGGGGCGCGGAGGGTGAGGCGGTCCCTGAGGTATGAGAGGCCGAGACCGTAAAGGGCCTTGTAGATCAACACCAACACCTTGAACCTGACTCTGCACGCTATTACTTACTTACTTAGAAGACATTTTGGGGGGGAGTAAAGGGTAGCAATACAAGAAAACCTTGTCTGAAACATTTTATTCATCATTCAAAAAATATATTTTATGAGGCTTTTTTTATTTTTTCCAAATTTTTTCCATTTTTTCTGAAAAAAACAAACAAAAAAAAGGCCTTGGGAAAAAACAGAAAGAAATAGTTTCCCCTCTGAATTTTTCCATTTTTTTTCTGGGCCTTCACATCTCAAGGACTGATTCTTTGTATCTCTTAACATTCCAGCTCCCTCCTCCCCCGCCCGCTGGCAGTGTAGAGGATGGGCCGTGTGCCACAACTTTGTTTGCCCTCACTCGGCCATGTTGTAACGCCACTGAGCTGGGCGTGGTTTCCGCACTGTTCAGTGTACGGACGGTCCATGTAAACATTATGGGTGTTTGCTTGGTGTGGCCCTGGGGTGAGTGTGTGCTCGATGGGTGTGTGACGGCCCCTCCCCTTCTTTCACACAACTCCCCGTGTCGGTGTCTGTGTAATGGCGGTATCTGTGTAAATGTCTCGGCACCAATGGTGTCTGTGTAAATGTCTCAGACCAATGGGTGTTTGGTGGGTGTGCACACCCACACATCTCCACCCACCTCAACCCACCAGGCCCGCAGCGGCGTCCGTGTAGAAAAGTCCATAGTGGTAGCTCACACTTCATGGTTATTCAAATGTGAAAGCTCTTCCAGTGTGGACATGGGATAAGGCGTTTTATTTTATTTTTATTTATTTATTTATTTATTTAAATTTATATGCCGCCATTCTCTGAGGTTCATGGCAGATTACAATCCATAAAAAGCAGTTAAAACCAATTAAAAAAACCTCAAAGTTGGGACGTCACATGGAGTTCCATTGTGGTTTTAAATCTGCAGTGAATTCTGTGGGGTGTTGTGAAATAGCAGAGAAATTCCACGAAAAATGAACATGGGGTGTGCACTTCATTTTCGTTATATTGATAACGATAACGACATTCTCATTTTTGTTATCGTTATTGCAATAATGATAACAAAGATAAATAATAATTAAATCAATAACAATAACGACAGTCATTATTGATTTCATTATTGTCTGGCAGGTGTTTTTTGGAGGGAAATGTGGAGAGGGGAGGAGGGAGCAGACATCTCGGAGCCAGAAACAGTGTTGAACCTCTTGAACTGGGCCTGTGATGGGAGGGAAAGGACCTGATGGATGTAATCGCTGGCCAATGCAGGTCCCAGGCAGTTGAATGCCACCCTGTGATTGCTCCTGCCTCCCAGAACCAATCATGGGGGCTCTGGGGAGGGCCAGACTGTTTGACTCTTGTTCTGTGTTAGCTCTTGCTGTGTCAGGTTGCCTTTACAGCACTCTGGTGCTTGCACTAAAAATCTTGCCCAGCCCTCAGTGTTATACCTTACCTTTCCTTATACCCTTTACTTTCCCTTCCCCTGTCTGTCTCCTCCTGTACATGATGATGATGATAGATAGATAGATAGATAGATAGATAGATAGATCCCCCAGTTTTCCCCCATCTGATAGATATATTAGTTGTATATAGACAGACAGACAGACAGACAGATCCAATAGTTTTCCCCCATCTGATAGATATATTAGTTGTATATCGACAGAACGACAGACAGACGGACAGCAGACGGACAGACAGACAGACAGACAGATACTAGGCGTTTTAATTATATATATTAGCATTATAGGATAGGAATAGGATAGATACTTAGCTAGAACACATAGCAGATAGAAGTTTATTGATATAGATACTTAGATAGGAATATATTGCATATAGTATAGACTATTAGGTGTAGGTTTAGGTTAGACATACATATTAGTAATGTTTCATACTTCATTGTGTATTTATTACTACTGCGTTATAATGAAAAAGGGAGGAAGGAGTTCAACTTCTGAGAATTCTGGGGCAGGTGTCTGCTGGCACTTCTGCCACTGGTGGCAGCCCACAACAGAAATGATACCTAAAACAAAGTATTAGTTATTGCTCAAAATCGATACCAAAATCAATACTGATACTGATATCGATCGATACCAACACCAATAACGAATAACAAAATTTTGTTATTAATGATAACAAAAATGACAGGTTTTAATAATGAAAAATGAAAAACAACATGGGCCCCTGCTGGTGCAGACCCCTATGAACAAGCTGATTCGCTTCTGCCCTAGGTTGCTGGCAGGGGAAATGAACAAGATAAGGACTGCAAGGCACCTTGAACATTAAAAATACTCTATTAGTGATAAATAAAAATTGCTACTGGTTTAGCAGAGGCACCAGTATTTAATTTGTGCCAGGGCTTTCCAGGGCTCCGTCCCGGCACCTCTTCCAGATCCAATCCCTGCTGAAGCTCTGCAAGACCCCACCCAAGTCAGAATGCAGAAGCCTGGAAGGTCTCCACTGGGGGTAGGCTGGGAGGCTTTTGCTCCTGCCCTTCATCAGCTGTTGAACAGTGAGAGTGATTCGCCACTGAATTGTTGTGTATCGGCAGCAGCAGGAGCCCCCATGAAATGTATAGTAAGGTCTGGTAAAGAAGGGATGGGGACAGGAGCTGATGCAGTGGTAGGGGCTGACAGGGCATCTCCACCAGCCACTCTGAATACCCCACCAGGCTTCCACAGTCATGAGGTGGGACTTCTGGGACAGGCATTGTTAATTATTACTGTTGTTGTGTTTGTTGGTTATATATTTTTATAGCACTAGCAATATCCCTGGCACTTAACCATCATTAATTAGAGACTGGTCCCTGCCCTGAGGCACTTACAATTTGGAGAGACATTGGGTGAAATCAGACATGACGCTAACCACCCTTGGTGGTCATTTATGCATGTTTCAGGGCTGCATAGGACACCAGTACAGCCCTGCAACATGCATAAATAACCACCAAGGGTGGTTAGCGTCATGTCTGTTTTCACCCATTGATACATTTACAAAGTTTGAGACCCAGAATCTCTTGATTTGCAAATTAAGCACCAGGTAGCCCACTGACTCCCCTGTCAAGATCTCTCTCCTGAGGTGCTAGCTGCTTTACATATATTCATTCTGCCTTTCTCTCCAGGGGCCATTTGGCAGGCTGGAGGTTTCCCACTCCTGCTGCTAATAATTTCTATAGTGCTACACATACTAGGCATATGCATCACTTTACAGTTGCAGATTTTCAGACATAGGTCCCTGCCCAGTGGGCTTATAATCAAAGATAGACACGGACGAGGGAAACACAGACACACACATTCCCATTTTACAGATGGGAAACTGAGGCTGAGAAGTTGTGACTGTCTCAAGGCCACCCAGTGAGTTCATGACTAGGGCAGGATTTGAACTCTGGCTTCCCAGGACAAAGTCCAGCACCTTATCCACTACAGCACACTGGCGCTGTATAGCCTGCCGTACATACTAAGCACAGGGTATGTTGTACCCAAATAATTTTGAACCATAAAAGGGGTGAAAGGGGGACCAGAGATCAAGAAAGATGAAGGGGCAAAGACAAATAGCAGATCCATGAGAGAAATGGAATCGAATATCCTGGCTCCCTGTCCAGTGACCAGTCTGCTGCCTCTCGTTGCTGGAAATATCAATAGTGGGTTTTTTTTCTCTCACAAAGGGAGTGTAACAATATAATAATATCACAGGCGGCTCAGGCACTACATGGGGAGCTACAGAAGCAGGTAGAATCCATGTGTGTATAATGTGCCCAATTTGCATAAAAACGCTAAAGAGGGAAAATACAGGATCATTTTCTAACTGATTATAAAGCTGGTTTCCTAAAAGCCCCAAACAGCCGCACATGCCCCCCTCACATTCCCTTTGGAAAACAGGCAGGGTGCAGTCAGACTCCTGTGATCAAGCAAAAAGCTCTCCCGAGAGAGCCATGAAATCTAATCAACAGGAGAGGAAAGACTCTGCCTTTTCAAGAACTCAGTACTCTTCTGCTGATGAGGAACAGCCTGGTCTGGACACACTTAGAATGAAAATCAGCCCTTGAAAATGAGCCACCCAGTGACCTAGCTAGGAAAAGGCCAAGCCAAAGCACCCGAAAAAGTTCACATAAATTACCTAGTGCCCCTTAGAAATGTCTTTAATCATATTCCGCATCAACATCATCAGGGGGAAGGTGGCAATCAAGGCTCCCAACAGGAGCTGAGGCCAATTCTATATGCCGCTGAGGTTCCTTTTCGGGGGAGGAGGCTGATGGGATGATACAGGAGACAAGAGACAGGAAACCATCTCTGTGTGAGCCTAAGGGAAGAGGACACTCTTGGCTTTCTGCTAGAGCTCATCTCCTACTCCTGCATCATCACCACACAAAGTACATCAGTGTCGGAAATCATGTCTGCCAAGTTAGCAAAGGAAAATAAAGCATGGAGGTTTTATTCCCCACCCACCTGCCTTTTAATGGTCGAATTGATAGAATTCTGCACGGTTGATGGAAGCTATTGAACTGTTTTGCCACCAAAGTGCTCATGCACTGATGGTATAGATCCACATCATTCCTTTGGAACAAAATCCCTATTATCCCTTGAAAAAAATGTGTTGGGAGAATCATAGGGTAGCTTTTTACCACAGTCATTAGGCACTTAAGGTGTGGAATATGTCAACTCACATCAGACCTCTTGGGGTACATGACTACCCCAGCCTGCGGCAGAAATCGACCCATAGAAATGGACCCCATGGGAAAACAAATTGGGGTAGATTTCTACCCCAGGGCCTTTTTGTTCACTCACACACACACACACACACACACACACTGGTTAATGGTAACCGACTTTCCTTTGGGGATATTGTGTACCTGTGTGCAGGTGTCAATGTCCTAAAAGGGCAAAGTTGGAGAGCCACTACCTTGTGAGTAATTGCAAGTGATGTGCGCCCAGAGTAGGCATATACACCAAGAGCTAAAACTAGTTATCAATGCAGCATTGAGGGGGGCTTGTGCATGACTTAGTAAGGTTACATTTATTTCCCTCTCTCTCTCCATCAAGGGTGAGATCTGCAGTGGGGTTCGGGGTTGTGCGTGCACTGTAGGCCCCATGCCGGTGGTGCACATGGCTTGCATGCCCATGTGCACGCATTGTGTTTTCTCAGCACACCGATCTCCGGGGCTTGGGATCAGCCCCAATGGTTGTGGGAAGTGCTGAGTACATCACAGAATTGCAGGGGCATAGCATTAGCTATAATAGGTGCAGCTGGTCTAGGGGCCCGCCTGTCGAATGCCTATGCATACTGGAGTGGATTCCAACTTTTTGCTCCAGGGCCCATTCCCACCTAGCAACACCCCTGCAGGATTAGACAACATCTTGTGGATCCATGGCTTTCATGAATTGAGTTTTTGTGGATCCTGGACTGAACTGGGCCTCTTGCTTGCCCGCTTTAATTACGCCTTTCCCTGGCCCTCTCTCCAATCTATCCCTCTGTCCTGTCCGCCAGGCTTTAGTACGTGGAGTTGAACCCCAGGAGGCTGGGAAGGCTTCAGAGGTCACTTGTTTTGGCATGGGGTCAGGTGCTCCTTCAGGAAGAAACAAGCAACGTCTAGCTCATATTTGGAATCAGGTCCCCAGCATGTGACAGGCCCGCGGCTCATGTAAATAAAGATCTCTTTGCCGCAACTCTTCCAGCCTGCCCCATTTGGTGTTCCCAGTGAAACACAGGCCTCAACATTTAAAGCAGGATAAGAAACCACTGGCTTGTGGGACATATGTGGCCCACAGCTGGGTTTTTATATGGCCCCATTCCAGGTCCTGGCTCTGCCCATCAATCTGCTTCCTACCGAAGGACCATACCCAGGGGAAAGGGAGCAGAGAGGAGGGGATAGTGGATGAATCTAAGAAATAGATTCATGATCTGGACTCTTCTTTTTCTCTATCCTGAACATAGCCTCTAAGTCCCCCCCAACTCCTATCCAGCCCATGGAGCCCATATTAATTGTCAAAGAAACACATAAGAAGGCAGAGGATCCCCACCCCTGACCAATGATGGGCTTTAAAGGGGAAGTGGTTATAGGGCCATATTCAGAGCTGAAACAAGTACTGTCCAAAACAGGTACATCCATCAAATATGCATTACCTTACCACATTCACCCTTTGTAGATGGGGTAACAGGCACTACTTGCATAGTATCGTGTGTAGATTCTCCGCTGTTTACATATAGGGCGTTTTCAGACAAGACACTCTCCACCCACTCCCCACCCACCTCCCAACCACTATACATGTTCTAGGGCCCCCATGGAGCAACCCTGCAGCCCTGCAGCATGTGTAGTGGGTGGAGAGAGTTGTCTGAAAAGGCCCATCGTTTTTTTGCCTATATTGCAGCCTTGAACCTTCCCATTTCCTTCCCAAGAGCTACCAGAGCAACTGCTGGAACCTCCCAATCTACCTTGGTAGTGAGGATGGGTACTGAATGTTGATCACATAAAGAGTTTACAGATCATGCCTTAAAGGAGTGCTCCTGGAACAGCTCAGCTGTGGAGCAGCTGTGCCAAGGGACCTAGGTTCTATTTATGCCACCCTCTGCTTCCCACGCCCTTCTCCATCAGCTGGTTTATACCATTAGTGATTATTTACTTACATAATCACAGCGGGTAAGTACTCATTTCCCCTTGTGAGAGTAGGTTGGGTACTTGAAGGGTTACCTGAAAATTTGGATATTGCTTGCAGGTAACGCATTCACCACTTGCTTCAGCTCTAGCTCATTTAAATATCTGAATTTGAGGAACAAAAATAAAGCATTATTGACCGGTTGTCATCTTCTAAAAATGAATAGACATCCTCTCCAGAGAGGGAAGATTAATGGTGTTATAATATAAACCATGTTACAGAGTGCTTAGTGCGTCATATAGGTGGGGCATAGGACCTTCCAGAAAGGTTAGCTCTTCAGCTGGACAGGGTGGCGTGTAGGATTGAGAAGCAGCATATAATGCATCTTGTAAGCCACCCCGAACTGCTCTGTGAGCAGGAGGGGGTGGGGTAGAAAAACGGTAAATAAATAAATAATAGATTTACTTATTTTTTATTTTATTTGTTCAAATTTGATCCTTCACCCTTCCCCTAAAGCTCAGGGCACCTTACAATATAAAATCATATAAAATACATTAGAATCCCTTTTAAAAACCCACTTCCAAAGATAAGAAATCCACACCCCTTAGCCTTGCCTGCCAAATGCTTTACCAAAAGGAAAACTCTTCCATCTCCTCTGGACTACGCTCAGGCTTGGACTCTGATGAACCTCTAGGGGAAGGGGATTCCACAGCACGGGGGCAGCAACTGAAAACGTTCCTCCACGGGCTTTCGTTGTATGAACACGATTGGCAGGTGATACCCGCCAGAGGATGTTCCTGGCTGATCGCAAGGATTGTAGTGGATCGTAATAGGAGAGGTGTTCTTTCAGATATTGTGGGGCCCAGGCTGCTTAGGGCTTTAAAGGTCAAAACTGTACTGTTCGTTTATTGCAGAAGCGAAGTAATGCTTTCAAATGAGATAACGAGAGCTGATTAAAAAGATTTGTCAGGGTTGTTGTTTGGTTTGGTTTTTATTTTAGTATTTAACAAAAATAGCTGCTGCTGCTGCTGCTGCTAATGATGATGATGATGATGATGATTGATTACGTTTTTTTACTTTTAACAGGAAAATTTCACTTTTGTCAAACTTTGCTTGGTTTTTTGTTTGAAATTTCACAATGAAAAATGTTGGAATAAAATAGAAGCTTTCTCGTTCTGGTGGGAAAACATCCCTATTTCACTTTATTAATTATTATTGTTATTATTATTATTATTATTATAGCATGAGCAATGTGGTGCTATATAATGCAGTAGCTCAGCTCCTTTTGGGGATGAGTTGCCGGGAGCACATTACACTGGTTCTCCGAAGTCTGCACTGGCTGCCTATAGCTTTCCGGGCACAATTCAAGGTGTTGGTTTTGACCTTTAAAGTCATAAATGGTCTGGGTTCCATATATCTGAAAGACGACCTATCCTACCATGTACCTTGCAGTCCCTACTGTTGGCCGGGGGCGCCCTCCTGCCCATTCTGCCTGTTACTCTATGCTGGGGTGCACGGGTGCTTGGGAGGGCGTTCTTGGTTGCTGCTCCCCTGTTGTGGAGCTCTCTTCCCCAGGAGGTTTGCTTGAGCCCAAGTCTGGCTATCTTTGCAGGCGGTGCAAAACATTTTTATTTGGGAAAGCATTTGGCAGGCAGGGATAGGTGGGGATTGGCTGGGTGGGGTTTCGGGGGAGGATGAGAGTTTGAAGGGAGGGTGTTTTTATTGTATGAATTTTAACATTTTTAATTGGTTTTTTTTGTGGATTGTGAGCTGTCTTGAGCCTTTTGGGAAGGATGGCATAGAAAATTTTAAGAATAATAAATAAATTTATTAAATAACCTGACACTTTACAACTGTTGAAAATAGTCAGGGTCCCTGCCCCAGTGGGCTTAAAATCTAAGAAAGACAAGGGAGGGGAGACGAGGGATGGGGACAACAGAGGAAGAGACAAGGATACATTCATGAAGGCGTGAGGTTGCAGGTACACGTGCTTAGTTTGGTTACGTTGGGTGAAAACAGACATGACGCTAACCACCCTTTAACCACCCTTGGTGGTCATTTATGCATGGGTATTTTCAGATGTTACGAGATCACGGTGAACCACGGTGAATACCCACCTGTGGTCACCGTGTCTCAAACGTCTGTTTGGCGGCCGCCAGATGTTCGCCATGGTGAATCCCCACATGGGGTCAATTTGAACCACGCTTCCCGGGCTAGCTGGGGGAATGTCCCGGGAAGCGTGGTCAAAAAGATCCCCAGCGGGGACCAACAAAAAGTAATGTCTGGCCGGTTGCCATGGCCCGGGATCCCCGGCGGGATCCCGGACCATGGCGCTTCCGGCCCGACGCGGCGGCCGCAGTGGCCCCGCCGCCCGCCCGTCTCCCTGGAGGGCGGGTGGAGGGGGCGGGGCCGTGCGGCCGCACGTTGCGCCGCGTGGCCCCACCCCCTCCCACATTCCAAGCCGGGATCCCCCCGGCACGTCTGATATGGCGTTACGGGGTAACCCCGGCGGGGAATGAATAGGGTGATTTCGGTACGGGGCCAACGGCCCCCGTAACGTCTGAAATCACCCCATGTTTCAGGGCTGCATAGGGCACCAATACAGCCCTGCAACATGCATAAATAACCACCAAGGGTTGTTAAAGGGTGGTTAGCGTCATGTCTGTTTTCACCCATAGTTACATCAGGGAAGGAAGGGAGACTAAGGGGATGAGGAGCTAGGGAAAGCCTGATGATAGAGGTAGGTTTTCAGGAGGGATTTGAAGTTTGGGAGGCAGGGACAGGGACAGGAGTGAATGTATTTGGGGAGGGAGTTCCAGGTTTGGGGGGGGGCAGCAAGGGAGAATGGGTGAATGCGCTTTGAGGTGCAGCGGAGCCGCGAGCAAGCGAGGGTGTTGGTAGAGGAGGAGCAGGGCTTTCAGATGGGAGTGTAGTGAGAGACTAGTGTAGAGAGATATTGGTGTGGGCAAGGCCATGGATAGCCTTTTAGGTAAAGATGAGGAGCTTGTGCTGAATGCGTTCAGGTACAGGGAGCCAGTGGAGAGAGGAGAAGAGGGGCTGCACGAGATCAAAGAGGATTGGAGGTAACAAGTGTAATGCCAATATTTAAAAAGTGCTCCAGAAAATCTTTTTAAAAAATAAAATAAAAAGGGCTCCAGAGGTGATCCTGGAAACTGCACAGCTGTGAGCCTGATGTCAGTGCCAGGCAAACTGGTGGAAACAGTTGTTAAGAACAGAATTACTGGGCATATTTATTTATTTATTTAAACACATTTATATCCCGCCCCTCCTGCAACGCAGCCCGGGGCGGCTCACAACATAAAACAATTAAAACAATAAAATACATTAAAATTCCAATAAAACAATCAAATATTCAATATAAATATTAACAGGGCTTAGAAAACAAAGGGTAGGGGATTAAAAAAAAACCTCCCTACCCTCCCCCAAAGGCCTAGGCAAACAGCCAGGTCTTACAGTTCCGCCGAAACGTTAAAAGGCTTGGGGCCAGGTTAAATGGGGGTTTGATAGAACAGGTAAAATCCTTTACCTATTTGGGTGTCTGTTTTGATGAAAATGATTCCTGGAAGACTCATTTGGAATCGGCAAAATTGAAAGCCACCAGCTCAACACATGGAGTTTTGTCCATGACCAGGAATAGGACCAGGAATATGGTTCTATCAGCCCTCAAGGTTTTTTTCAGCTAGGGTTTCGGCCCAACTATGCTATGGGGCACGTTTATGGGATTTTGTTAACACCAGTATTTTGGAGATACTCTAAAAAAGTTCCTATGGCTGCTACTGGGGGTTCCCCCTTCTACTAGGGGGCACGCTAGCATTAGAGCTGAAGTGGGGATGTTGTTGCCTGTAAAATATTATATTGATTGTGCTATCTGTTCTTACTTCCATAAATTACACTGGGGCTCTGAAATGACCCCAGCTAAGAGGTGTTTTTTTAGAACAAGGCAAAACACAAGGTATATATATAGAAACAGTGTATACAATACAAACAAAAACTACAACAAACTGCTTCTAAGATAGCAACAAACTGTTTTAATCAGCCATAGGAGTGCAAAATTCAAAAACCTATTCAATGCGCCAAGTAATTAACAAAGTCCAGTGTGGATCAATAGGCTGCTCGTGGAATCTAATACACAACGTGAAACTACCAAGGCACCATGGGTAGGCAAAATCCTTGGAGGTTTCTTTGCGAGCACTCTTTAGATTCACTGAATTTTGGTTCCTTCTTACATTTCACATGGTCTAAGGGAGTGTTCCGCAGTAATGTCAAGGAGAGTCTTACTGTTTTGTATAAAACCGGGGATTGAATTGAATTAGGTGCTTTCAGTTTTTTCTCCCTTTTGGAATTGTAAAAACACAACAATCATAATTTTGAGGGCGTGTTGGTTGAGCTCCTGTCCCCTGAATTGAGAAGGGCCTTCACGGCAGCCAGGTTTCAAATTATGGAGACAGAAGTGTTGCTTGTAGGGATGAGATTCTTGGTATTGCTGAGAACTGAGAGTGGTCAATCTCACTCTCAGTTCTAATCCGATAATACTGATAATTCTCAGTATCAACAATATTGATTCTTTTGCATTGCTTTTTTTCCCTCGGATTTTTAACTTTGCAGTTTTCCTCATTGAAGTCAGTGGCACAAACCGCAGTGTTAAAGATCCAATACCGATAGATACAATAGAATAGATAAAGCAAGAACTGATAAAACTGAGGACCGAGATTTTGCCCAAAGTCCCATCCTTAGTTGCTTGGAGGTCCCTATAAGAAGGTCCCTATAGAAAAGTGTACTCGTATTTGTGACATGGGGATTGTTGAGGAGCTCTACTACTGTATACTCCGCTGTCCCATTTACGAAGCTCCACGTTCCTATTACATTTTTAACTTGTTTAATTAATATCCCAATTTTTAGTGATGTTGCTAAAGTTGTGTTGTTGTTTTTTTGTTAGCTAATGAGGACAGATACTTTACTTATCGTGTTCCTAAGTTTTTATTGGTGGCACAGAAATTCAGAGCTAAGTTTAATGTGAAAGACTAGCCTGGGGTTTATTGGATGGAATAGTTTTGTCTGTTTATTTAATTTGTGTGTGTGTGTGTGTGTGTTAAATGCTTATTTATTGTTATTGTTGTTGTTTTTTTGACTGTATGGGCATTGTTATAACCTTTTGATTAACACAATAAACTTGATGATGATTAGACATCGAGGCAGAGATGTCAGAGAGACAGTTTGTGATATGAGATTGGATAGAGGGGGGGAGAGAGTGGGTGGGAGAGAGAGAGAGTTGAGTGTCATCAGCATAGAGGTGATATTGGAAGCCGTGCAAGTCCATGTGTTTGCCCAGGGACAGAGTGTAGAGGGAGAAGAGAAGTGGGCTGAGAACAGAGTCTTGAGGAACTCCAACTGAGAGGGGAAATGATGTGGAGGAGGTACTAGCAAGAGATACACCGAATGAGCAGTTAGAGAAGTAGGAAGAGAACAAGTCAAGGACCAAGTCCTGGAAACCAAGAGTGCGGAGCAAGTCAAGAAGAAATGAATGATCAACTGTGTCAAAGGCATCAGAGAGATCAAGCAGGAGAAGACTGGAGTAGAGAAGATTAGATTTAGCAAAGAGAAGATCATTAGTGATTTTAGCGAGAGCTGTCCCAACAGAGTGGAAATGACAGAAGCCAGATTGGAGAGGGTCAAGGGAAGAGTTGTGTGGCGAGGAAGTCAAGACAGTGGGTGTAGGCAACAGGTTCCAGGAGCTTGGAGGCAAAGGGAAGAAGAGAGATCGGGCAGTAATTGGAGCGGTCAGAGGGGTCAAAGGAAGGCTTCTTTAGGATAGGGGAGACAGTATCATGTTTGAAAGCAGAGGGAAAGGAACCAGTAGAGAGGGAGAGATTGACAATGTTCATCAGAGATGGCGAGACAGAGGGGGCAAGAGAGGTCAGAAGGCAGGAAGCGATGGGTTCAAGGGGACAGGTAGAGGGTTTGATCAAGGGAGCAGGGAGGTGATCTTATCAAGGCAAGCCAGTGGGAAGGAGGAAAGGAGGGATGGAGGAGGACAAGGGAAAGGCAAATGTGGGGAAAGAGAGTTGAGGATAGAGAAGAGACACCGGGCGTTGCAAGAATATGGATGCTTTTAGACGATCGAGCTGTGCGTTCGCGCAGGGTTTCAAAAACCCCGCGAGGAGAGATTACACATGACACCACTGACAATCGCGCGCCTGATACAGTGCTGCACATTCTTTTCAAGCCACGAATGACCTACCTCAATCAGGCTCCCAGTCAGTTCGTGGATTGAAAAGAATGCGCGGTGCCGGATCAGGCGTGCGTTTGCCAGCATCGTCACGTGTAATCTCTCCTCGCAGGGGTCTTGAAACCCCATGCGAGCGTACAGCGCGATAGTCTAAAAGCGGCCTATGATTCAGTGCAGGCAGCAAAGTAGTCCAGCTTCACAAGGGAAATGGCAGAACTAAGGCCAGAAAGGATGAACTTAAAGTGGAGAAAATCAGTGTGGTCATGAGATTTCCACCAGAGTTGCTCAGCAGCATGAGAGCAGGCATGGAGGTGGCAGTTGGAGGGGGTGAGCCAGGGTTGGGGATTAATGGGGTGAGTAGGGTGAGAGTTGAGGGGAGCAAGGGACTCAAGGGTGGAAGATAGAGAGAAATTGAAGGCAGAGACTGCAGAGTCAGGGCAGGTAGCGGAGGAAACTGATGACTCAAGCGGGGAGAGAGAGGAGGCAAAGTCCCAGAGGTTAATAGATTGAAAGTCGTGAAATGTGTGAGAGATAGGGCTAGAGGAAGGGGGCGGGGAGTGGGAGGTCTGGAATGAGGCAAAATGGTAGTCAGAGAGGAAGAGGGCATCAAAAGAAAGGTCAGAGATGGAGCAGGTTTTTGGAGACTTTAAGGTCAAGGGAGTAGCCATCACAGTGCGTAGGGCAGCAAGTTGAGAGATGGAGGTCAAAAGAAGAAGTAAAAGAGAGGACGCAGGAGGTAGCAGGAAACATCATAATGAATGTTGAAGTACTTGAGGATGAGGGTGGGAATCCTGCCAAAGAGGAATAAAGAAAGTGATCCAGGAATCAAACTCGGAGAAGAAGGAGGAGAATGGGGGCAGTAAATGACAGCTACACAGAGGTGGAGAGGGGAGTAGAGGCAAATGGAGTGAGCCTGGAAGGTGGAGAATGAGAGGGAGGGAGGACGGGAACAGTGAGAAGTTGGAACTGGCAGCATTTAGAGAGGAGGAGGTGAACACCAACACCACAGCCTTCAGACCGGGGAGAGTGGGTGAAGGTCAGGCCCCCGAAGGAGCAGCAGGACTTACAGTGTCGCAATGGAGAATCCAGGTCTCAGTGAGGGCTAGGATCTGGAGGGAGCGATAGAAGAAGAGGTCATGGATAAAAGGAACTTTATTGATGGAGGAGCGGCAATTTCAAAGCCAGAAAGAGATGAGGAGCAGGCCTGGGGGAAGATATGGGATGGGAATGAGTTGATGAGAGGGGCGGCAGCGATGGAAGTGAAGGAAAGGATTGGGGAGGGGGTAGAGAAGGGGCGGCAGAGGGGGTTAGGAGGTATTGAGAGGAGAGGAGAGGGGAGTAGAGAGAGAAAGAGTTGAAGTGGAAGAAGAAGGGAAGCAAGGAACATAGGGGAAGAATAGACATTTATGGCAGGGGATGGGACCCCTTTAGTCACATTTCCCCCCCAGTTCAAATGATCTAAACCAGGGATGGGGAACCTCAGGCCCAGGGGCCAAATGCAGCCCTTGGCAAGTTTTTATGTGGCCCCTGGATCCAGTCTTTACCCCCAAGCACTGAAAAACTGAGCTCGGGATAATGGGGCAGAGAGGAGGGCCTGCACAGAAGGGTAGGGCCCAGATCCATGATCTGGGCCCTCCTTTTCTTGAATACATTCATTAAGCACCCCCACCCCCAACCTCTATGTGGCCCTCGGTGGTCATACTAATTTTCAGTGTGGCCCCCAGGATGGAAAAGCTTCCCCACCCCTGATCTAAACCATTTTCAGCCACAGCTCTCTCGGTCTGGAGTAGCCCTGAGCTACAATTTCCAGTTCTGGCTTGGAGTGGGGAGAATCNCCCCCCCCCCCCCCCATATATGCTATGCTCTCTTTCTTTTCTCTGTTTCCTGCAAGTCCCCCCACCGCTACCTCTGAGGCTCTGCTATCTCAGAGTATTCCTGGCTGCAGTGAGTTTAGTGGAATGCTGTCACGTAGAAGATATACATGAAGTAAGTCTTACGTTCCTGGGGGGTTAAAATGCCATCGCTGCCCTTGCTTGGTGTTAGTTATGAATGGTATCTTCCTTCCTTCTCAATAGGCAATAGGAATAAATACATCAGTCGCAAGCTTGCCACAGATGTAGCAGCTGGAAGATGGGCTGGGAGCAGGAGTCACTTTGATTTGTGTGGTATTGCTAGCTTTCTGGTCCTGCACATTAAAGGAGGCAGGCGGCAGACCCCAGGCCCATAAATAATCATTCCACCTTCAGGCGTACGGATCCCAGTTCTCCTCTCTGGTTTCAAGCAGTGTCGGCAAAGTCAAGATGAAATTGGCTGGTTCATCTGTCTTTGGGAGAAACTTGACCCCATGCAGAGGTTCAGCACAATGCTTATACACTGTGTTTAATAGCCCTTAATGACCCCTTGTTCTGATCATCTGCAGGGGGATGACCTCAGCCTCCATGCAATGGTCAGTGACACTCTTTCCTGTGAGCCAGGAGACCGTGGGGTGGGTTCAAGTTGCACGTCAGGAATTGTGCTTGTAGCACTCAGCGTCTGGCTAAATTCTAAGCCCTGCGTGCCAAACTGAGCCAGAACAGACCCAAACAATCCAGTTTGGGAGTCCTCCAAGACCAAGCTCCTTGCTTGCTCAGGCCAGGCTCACTGGGTTGAGAGTCTACACCCCTAGACTGCCATGGCATTATGGTGGTAGGGACAATGTCAGCAAAAGGGAGGAGGGACATCTTAATCCCACTCTTTTTCTGTCCTGCCCTCCACCCCATCTTGAGCGTCAGGACATTATGGAGGTCTGTGTCGATGGGAAGGACATCGGGGGGGGGGGGGGGGTCATTAACCCCCATTGTCTTCAGTAACATCAGGGCCTCACTGTGTTTTGAGAGCTGACAGTAGTGTTGTGATGCAACAACTCAGGGAACCATTGCTTTCAAGAATTTGCACCATTTTATCGTTTACCCCCAGTAGCCTGCTCTCTTAACAACTGACATGTCATTTACACACACACACCCGCCCCCCGATTCCTGTCTGTATGAAGTTCATCCCTTCTGTGATCAGGCCATTTCTGGGGGATGTAACTGCTTTTCAAATTTTCTGCTTTTTAAACCTTAAGTTCTCAGTCTCCCAGCTTTCAAACATTCGGTCTTTTAATAACCGTAGCCCATCTGATAACGTTGTTGCAAATTAATGGTCTGTTTACAACCATACCTCCATCTTAATGAAGATTTGATTTTACTCTTTTTTTTTTTTTTCTGTGGTTGGGCAAAATAAAAGCAGCTGTAATTATACCTTGTTACCGCAGGTTTTTATTGCTGGTGAAGTCATCCAACAAGCAATTTCGATTAGTTTAGCCAGGCAAATATTCTGGTTGTGCGTTCTCTCGTTCTCTCTCTCCTCCCTCCCCCCACCCCTTGCTGTTCAGTAATAAAATGCAGTGTCTGCTATTAAATACTCAGGATTTGCTTGTGGTTAACACACAAGTGAACCGGTTTGCAAAGGAGCTTAGTGCTAGGGGCATAGCTAGCTTGGAACAGCCCGTGGTGCAGGGGGGGAAAAAAGAACAGGATGGTCTTGCCCTCTTCCAGCAGCAGGCAATTTCGCTGCACCAGGGATCATGAGCCCCCCAGGTTCCTGGACCCAGATGCGGCTGCACCACCTGTTTCTTTTATAGCTCCGTCCTTGGGATTATTTTTATTATTAGCAAACATTTATATAGCGCCAGCAATGTACCTGGCACTTTGCAAAGTAATTGAATAGACACGGTCCCTACCCTAGGGCTTACAGTCTGAGAGACGGTGGGGAGATGAAGGAAGGGGAACAGAGGGAGAGACAAGGATGCACTGCCATAGCCAAATTCTCACAGGAGCTCAGCCCCCACCAGCATGTTCCAATTGTGCACTGCTGTGCTGAGCCCTTTGTAAAATTCCAACCATGTTAGTGCAAGGCTGTTGACTCTATCCGAGTGTCAATATCTTATGGGTGTGATAGGACAGTGAAGTAGCAGATGTTAGTGGGTCTGGGCATCCCCCCGGCCGTACCTGTCACTGGGGTGAATTGGCTCTATGGGAACCTTTATGAAGCTTAGGCAGGGCACTGAGGGTAGAGAGCTCCAGACGGAAGTAGCTGGTCGGTCAGTCCTGAAGTCCTGATCCCACCCCCTTGGTCATGCTCCTGGCAAGGGCGCTGCAGAATTAGGTTGGAGGGGGTGGGGAAGCTGCTTCTCCCCACCCCCTTTTTGACATGTGATGTGTGATCACAAATCAGAAAGGGGCAGGATGAAGGGAATCTTTGCCCCTTTCTGGTGTGAGTTCCCACTCCCCTTTTCCAAGCATCATCATGTCATGATGCTCAGAAGGGACAGGGACAGAGAGGCGCCAGGGACGGAGCGGCACCTCCTTGCACTCCCCGCTCAGCACTCATGGCACCTGGGCTTCCACACCTGGAAGTGCACGCTATTTCCCCCCTCCCCATCTCCCACCTACGTTCTGTTTGCATCTTCCTAGAGGGTGGGCAAGGGACAGGATGGCGCCCTTGTGACCCAAGCAGGATACAGTGCTCCACAGCCAGGCTTCTCCTTTCCTTCTCTACCCAGGATGGTGAGAAGGAAGGAAGAGAACAGAGCAGCTGCCATGGAGCACAGTCTCCAGCCCACACTCCTTGCCCCTTCATCCACACACCCCTCCACCAGAAAGCAAAGAGAGCTGGAGGTGATGGGGGTGGGGGAGGAGGGATAGGGACAGAGAGTGTGTCCGCCTGGAGTTGGAGGGGGCTTGGACCCCTGGGCCCTTCCCTCTGTTTGTACGCTTGTCCCATACATCACGGTGATTCATATTCATCAAGGATGATTGTTGCGGCCTCAGTGACCAATATCTTTCATTAAAATCAATGACTTGACTGAAGGAGAGCTTCAGCTGTGCTGTGCTGCATTTGCCACATACAGACCTCAATGAGCACATTCACACGAACTCATGTGAATGTGCTCATACATGCGCTCACATGTGCTCCAACTCTGACCAATTGACAGAGTTGGATTTCACAGCCCTGTCATTTGTCCTTGTAAATCCGCATAAAAGCAGACATTGTGCAGAAGAGTGCATTCACTAAAATGCACGAGATTTCCATTCGGATGTTTTCTCCCGGCTTTGTAAGGACACTTTCGTGCATGTGTGAATGTGCCCTGAGGACTTAAATCACTTAGCTTTACACCTCAGTTTCCCACTGGAGAAATGAGGGCAGATGTGTTGGGGGGGCATAAACTGTCATTTCGTCACCAGCACAATGGGGTTGTGAACTGAACTGAGGCCTAAGCTTGCTACTTTAATAGCAATGACAAATAATGCTTAAACCATGGGCACCGGGAGGGGGCATGCATCTCCCACCTGGACCTGCCTTTTCCCCAAGTATTATGATGTCATGATGCTCAAAAGGGGGGGGGGTCATGTCAAAAGACTCCACCCCCCCACCCTCCCCAATGTAATTCTGCTCATGTCCTTGGCCTACCTAGACCATTGCCATTTGTGCTGGAGGGCTAATGCCATCAACCTGTAGCAGCAGTAAACTGTTATCCTCTCGTATTCCCGGCAATAGAAAGGAACATGCCGTGCATTTGGATAGCATCTTGCATCAGACCTGGTGCTGAGAAGGATTTGCTTAGGAAAGGGAAGGAAACGACCCAGACTCAAGAGCTGCTGAGCACTAGTGTTGAGGGAGCACAGCTGTCAGCCAGAAAGGGGGAGTACTTAGGGGGAAATCTTTACTTTTTGTTCTTAAAGCAAAGGCACAACTTGCAACTAAATTCAAGACTTTTTTTTCCCCTGCAAGGTAGTGAAGGAGGCAGAAATTTAAAGGGAACAGCTGAGAGCATCAGCTGTGAGCTTCTCTTCTTGTGGGTGGTAGTTCTTTTCCTTTTGCTTTATTGTTTTTTTGTAATTATTATTATTTATTTATGTGGTTTTGTACATGGTCCAATAACACATAAATAAATGCAACTGAGGGTTCACTTGTCAGATCCAATGGACTCAACAGCTGGTGTGGCTGGAACCCGGCACCAGTTGTCTACTCCAGAAGCACACGTTGAGTTTGGAAACTCTTGTGCTTCTGGAGTAGCTTCTGGGGATTGTACTGAAGATAGACTGGAATGGGAAAATCCCGGTGTGCGCTGCTTCTGTTGGAAGCAGGGATTTCACCAAGATTTGAGCAATGCAGACACTTACCAGCATTCCTGCTGTTCTCACCATTTCCTGTTATTTTTCACAAGTTGAACGGGGCTGCCATGGGACAGTCCCAAGCTCTGTGGGTGCCCGGTGTGCACCCCTGCGGTTTTGGAGATGAAAACATGGCAGCTAAACACCGGGGAAGTGTTGGAAATTGCCATAAAAGTGCTGTAAAATAGAACTCTCGTAGAATTCCCAGAAAATGATGCAAAAGTCCCAGAAACTGATGAAAATTACCCCAAATGAACGGACACTCACAAGCACTCTTGGAAGGTCAGTATTTCCTTTCAGAATGAGAACACTTGGTCTTGTCTCAGCCCTCATTCAAGAGAGATTGTGGGATCCTTTGGAGCACTGGGGATGGCACTGTTCTCAGCAGTAGTTGGTAGGACCCTTGCTGGTGGTTCTCTATAAATGTTCCAGTGGGCCATGGTCTAGGAGTCTTCTGAAGTAATTCATAAAACTAAGAAATAGCATTAGCATTATTATCACCCCTTCAGGTCTGACCAGAGTCTCCAGGTTTTTTCTTGTCATTTAGGACTCCACATGAAGCCCCAGTTTCTCTGAGTTATCCAGTGGTGCCTGTATAAAAAGGAGGAGTAAAGGCTTTGGGGCCACATTGGAAAGGGGCAGGACAAAAAGGCTGCCCCACCCACCTTTCTGATCTGGTTGGCAGAGTTCCTTGACCCCACTGATTCCTGGCAAAGCCTCTGGGAATGTGGCAACCCTGAACACGAGCCACTGCACTAGTGAACTGATTGCAGACGGGACTGGGATCTGGAAAAGGGCTAGCTGTGGGAGAGAATTCAACACCGTCGGTTTGAAGACCTTTCCAAGCTTTGCTACTATTTTGTGTCCAGTGAACCTCAATGTTTGAAAATCGTTAGCGACAGCTGCGTTCGCACTTCCCTTTGGCTTTGGTAACAACTTTGAGGGAAGCAGAGGTGTCGCTGAGCAAAGGGTAGTCCACACAGTCTTTGGGAGTATTTTTTGACTCATGATTTTTGAACGCTTGGAGTGGCAATAATGGGATTTAGTTGGAAGCCATAAGGTGAATACGGTTCTACACAAACATATTCCTGCCAGAACCCCGGAGTTAACACTCCTCTCCTAACAAAAACAGAGCAGGCAGGGGATGGTGGGGTTGATATTAAATGACCATAAGCAGTCACAGCTGTAGGCTTACATGATCTCACGGCAACTTCATGAAGCGTAGATGGGTAGGGCTGAAGTGAGGGTGGCGAGGGGGGAAATGAGGATACAGTTGCACCAGACCCTGAGAAGTACTGGCAGGGAGGGGCAGGTGGCAGGACAGCTGCTTTGCCCCACCCCTTTCTGAAGTGAACACGCCCTTTTTAAAATTCTATGATGTCACAGTGCTTGGAAGGGGTGCGGCCAAATGGAAGCCCAGTTTCTTCAACCCCTCTGCCCAGCGCTAATGACCCCAAACTGAGGCTCTCCACTAGAGCTGAAACTCAATCTTGATTTTTTTTCTCAATTCTCATCAAGAATCAAGCTTCTCAGCCCGATTCCCACGAGAATTGAGACCATTTCTCGATCGAGATTTTTTTCCCTTGATTTATTTACCAGAGCCAGGTGTGTGAATCCCAACCTGTGCCAAGTCTCATATCTGTCTCCTTATCTCTTTCTTCTCAGTCCTCTTTCTATTTTTTCTACTGCCACCAACTCCACCAGGGGCAGGGGGACGAGAAAAACTACTGCACATGTGGAAAATGGCCGTTGGCCAACTACCCTTTTCCAAGATGGTGCCAGCAGTATCACCACCATTTTGGAAAAGGGCTGCATCTGCTCAGAACAGCCTAGCAGCCATTTTTTGCATGCACAGTTATTTTTAAGCAAGATTCTTGCACAGCTTATGAGATCTTCTCAAGGCGGGCCTTTCGGCCTGCCACGCTGAACCCTGGACCAGGATCCGTTTCGGATCCCGGTCCATGATCAGACCGGCCATCCTTTAGATGTGCCAGCCTGATCGCAGAGGGGGCGGAGTCTGACCGAGGAGGAGGTGGGTCTGCACGGTGTGACGAGTGGCCGCTCAGCCCCGCCCCCCCTGTGCTCCACCAACCGCCTGCCCTCAGGGAGACGGGTGGGTGCAGTGGCCAATCAGTCTGGACCACAGTCAGGAACAGGGCAAGGTAACAGACGTTACTTTCGCTCCATTTCTGATCGTGGTTCAACTAACCACGATTCTGGAGCTGAGGCTGGCCTCGCCTCCAGAACCGTGGTTAGCTTTGAACCCCGCCAGAAATTCACCATGGTGAACATCTGGCAGGGCTCAAACAGACGTTCACACAGTCACAGCCACCACCCTGAATCCACTGTGATTGAGGGTGGTTGACTGTGATCCCGTAACATCTGAAATTACCCAAGGTCTCACTGATGGGTCTCAATTCTTGCAAGATTCTTGTGAGAATCAAACTGATTCTCTTTCATCCCTGCACTCTACTCCTCCCCCACAAAAATGTTAGCTACCATCTGTGCAAAAAAATTACCAGACTCTCCAGAAATTGGCTTAGAAAGCCATTGGAGATGATGACAGGGAGAATGGGAGGTAGGGGCCTCCCAGATACCATAATATACCAGGGCTCCCCATTTTTGTTCAGTGGGGCTCAACCTATGGCTCCAACACGTCTGCAGGCATAGGTCTATAGCAAATAGTGTATATTTGCGGGAGAAGGCTAAGGGCACAACAATCCCTAATAATTTAAGGGACCAAATTCAAAATGGTTTAATCTCAAATTGGTTTCATTACAAGTTTCAGCTAAAGAGGCCAGGAAGGAGCTAACAGAGACCTTTTTAGAATACCCTTGTCCCCGAGTGGCATTGGGTTCAGACAGGCACATACCCATCCCCCACCGTGCCCCCACATGGAGCAACCTGTGCTTTTGCCGATTACTTCGTGCGGGGGCGGTGTGGGGAGGTGCGTGTTTCATGGGAGCATGCACGTATGCCCATCCACCTGCCACCATTTTGAAACAGGATGCACCCACCCATGTCCAATGAGTGGGCATGAGTGGGTGCCACTTGTTTTAATAAGGGCCAGAGTCTGTATTGGAGGGGCCAGGAGGAGACTATGGGCATCTTTAGATATATACAAAGATGGGGTGTCAAAATCCCATAGCACGTGTTTGGCCATTGTGTGTAAGCACCATTACAATCCCAACACTAATTTGACCACTTGTTGAACATGCAATGTGAACACCATTGCGTTACAAGGACAATTGGGGTGTTTCGGCTGAACACATGACCAACATTGTGTCTAATGATATTGTGCAGTGTGTTAGCAGGTACAACACAGGGAACAAGGTGGCAGCACTTGCATGCTGAGATTGGGTGGCAAGCAAAACACCAATTTGCCCCAAGATTTTCTGTGTATCTAAACAGCGCCACATGGTGAACACAGAGCCAATCCGGTAGGGATGTGCGAACAGAATGCGGTTCGGATGTTTGGACTTTCAGTTCGAAACCCAAGTTCAGGTTCGGTTGTTTGGGTTGGCGGAGTTCGGTTTGGCCGAACTTGGCCGAACATTCAAAAATAGCACTATCAATACTGATACCGAATTTGAAGATTTTTTTCCAGTATCGGTAGCATTTGGCCCTGAAACAACCCTGGTCTCCATCCCTGGTGCCAGAAACTCTGCTCTGCAGCTGCCTCCCCCTTCCAGTCATGTTTTTCCTGCCCAAAGTCACATTTTTCCCACCCCCGAACTCATCCAAACTCACCTAAACATGACCGAACTGTTCGGCTGTTTTTGAGTTCGGTTCTGACGTTTGGTTCGGATGTCCGAACAGACCGAGTTCGATCCTAACTCTGAACATTCAAACTACATTTGCACATCCCTACAATCCGTTGTTCAAATCAAGGTCAAAACACACATTCAGACACCCATTGACGTTATGTCTAAAGACACCCTACAACCTCCGTGTCCTGCCCTCTTTGTTAATTCTTTATTCCCCTCCTTACGCACAAACACCCACCCACTGAGAAGTCACTCCTCACTGTACTTTTAGCCAAGGAAAGTTATGTCAAGTCCCCTCCGTTAGCCACATCCTTCTGCCAAACAGACGCTACCTGGAGAGCTCAGACCATGAAGTGACCCCAGTTGGTGTCTCAGTGGTGGTGGCATGTGGGATGCTGAGTGCACAGGGCAACCTGTCAAGCATATCATGGGTGGCCAGTCACTTGTGATGCCTTGCCATCACCCTTGTACTTAACAGCAGTGCATCTGAGTGGCAAAGACAATTCAATGTGATGATACAGCCAAATCTCGCTGTATCAAACCCTGCTTGTAACGAACCCCCGTTCATAAAAATCCCATCCTTGAGAACCATTTCTTTCTACTGAAAATAACCACATTATAATGAACACTCTGACGGGATGGACCTTGGTATAATGCACCCGCTAAGGGGCTGCCAAGCAGAGGCGTAGGTAATGTGGAGGGAAGCAGCTCATTTGAGTCCAGGCCCTGTCCCCTGGACTTTAGGGGGCCCTTTGCAAGTGACCTGAGGACCACAAGAAAATTTTCAGAGTGGGTGGGGTAGGGAGCGGGGCCAACATTCTGCCTAGAGGTGTAGCTAGGTTGGAATGGGTCACTCCAGTGTTCATATGCACTCTACGTGCATGTGGGCCCCCGGACTAATGGGCCCTTGAGCACTTGCATTTGCTGCACTTATTACAGCTATGTCCCTGATCCTGACCCCCCCCTCCCCCTCCTCCATTTCTTAGAAATGCTCAGACCACTTGCAAAGGACCCCTCCAAGGCAAGAAGGAAGTTTTCAAGGTGGGCAAGCATGGGGGGCTGGCTCTGATGCCATCCACTCTTAAAACGTACTTCCCAGTAGGGTTGCTGCTGCATTATGGGCTCTCACTTGGAGCCAGGGTGGCACCACCGCCTTTGCTGAGGCAAAAGCTGAGGCTGACTGGGAGCCTCTTTGGGAGTGCCACTTTTTAGGGAGACCCCCTGCCTTGCATTTAGAGGGGGGCATAGTTGGGACATGACTCCAGGCCCATCACAGCCTTGCTATGCGTATCCCTGTTGCCAAGTGTTGAGTTTGTACTTTTCCCCCCATTGGTTTTCGGACTGAATATCAAGGTTGAAACAGCATTAGAAATAGGAAGTAGTCAACACTGGCCATGTTCGAAAGAGAAAGGGTATGTAGTAGTAACAGCACTGCATTCTCTATGCAAGTGTACATTTTTAATTTATCCCCCCCGCCCCCATTTAAAGGCCAATCACTGTAATAGAGGGAGACCAAGTAGTTCAGATGAAATATTTTATTGGACCAACTTCTAGTGTCAAGAATACACAAGCTTTCAGGCCATTCTGGGCCCTTCCTCGGGCATGTAAAAGGCAGAACTGTAGTTGAGCAATTGCAGGACATGTAGACATATATGAAAGCAATCACTTGGGAGGGGAGTTGTTAAGAAAAAAGTCATTAGGATTTCAAAGATTAAAATCAAGTCAAATTTATTAAATATATCAGTAATAGCCACCCTCTTAATACAAATACATAAGACACACAAAAACAAAAAGGAAAGAAAAAATGTTTAACAAAACAGTAGCAGAACACCAGCCATGACAGGTCCAAAATAATAATAGTGAATAAAAAACTCAGGTATTCCACACAACACCCCTCATTCATACAATTCCTTCCCGGCTGGGCATCAAGTGATGAGTAAGAATAAATCCAGTCTTATGTTTCAACATTGTAACTCTCCCAGCAGGAGCAACAGTTACTCCTTTTCCAAAGTGAACTTCCTAAGTCTCATTACAGCGTAGTAGTACTTTGCAATCGTGACAGTAACATCAGGGTCGACATCCCTCAAAAGGAGAACTAATAAATCAGACTCTGTGGTGGCCTCAATATTATTAAGAAGTGGACACAAAAGCTCGGCACAAAGATCAGCATACAGGTGGCATGTGGGGAAAAAAACATGTTCAAGGGTTTCCACTTTTAAACAAGAACAACATTTACAAAATCTCAAATCATACGGAATCTGGGTATGCCTACCTTCCAGAACAAGACATGGCAAAATACAAAATCTGGCAGGTGTGAATGCCACATGGTGGGCCCAGTTAGACTGCTTTTACACCTTATAAAATGGGCTATTATAATAACTGGAGATAATACTGGGTATTATAATTCTGCATTTTTTTGTAATGTGTGAATGCACTATTCCTCTTTTATGCTGCAAGATCTCAGGTCGTTGTAAAAGCCACATTTGGTAGCTCTACAATGACCCAAGATCTCGCAGCATAAAAGGGGAATAGTGCATTCACACATTACAAAACTCCAGCAAATATAATACCTGATATTATATCAAGCAATTATAATACCCCATTTTTGTCATGTGTGAAAGCAACTTTAGACAGAGAGGATAGATATGCTTCACCTTTGGGTAGAAAAGGGAATGCTCTAAAGACCAAGGAAATTTTTTGACCATTTATTGCTTTATTTTTATTATTACTATTATTATTATTATTATAAACATTTATATAGCACCGGTCATGTATCTGGCGCTGTACAGAACGTAGACATAGATGCAGTCCCTGCCTGTGGCTTACAATCTAAAAGACAAGGAGTGGGAGACAGGGAGAGGGGACAGTGGGAGAGACAGGGGAGAAGACAAACAAACATTCAAGCAGATGCGAAGTCTCAGGTGCGTGTGCTTGACTTGGTTACATTAATAGTTGTTTTTCTTGATCTTGGATCCTAATTTTAATTAGGCTCATAGCCCTCGTGTAGGTCAACGGAAGTAAATAGTCCTTTGAGAAACCCAAATGTGCAAGCAACCATTTTTCCCCCCAAGGGCCAGAATCAACCGAGGAAAAAGCTGAATATAATAAAGAGTCCTTAGGGCAAAACAAAAGATGAAGCCAGAATTTCAGAATATATGATTTTGCCAATGAGGCCAAGGAAGGCAAGTCAAGTTTAAATCTCATTAAAGCAGTTGGAGTACTTTTAGGGGCATGGAGTATTGCTCTCATAAACTTATTCTGTATTAATTTCAAATAATTGTAAAGGGTTGATCCCCAAATAGAAACCCCATCAAAGATATAAGTATGATGAGGGGAAACGGATAATTAAATGATAAACAAAATAAACTGAAGCTTGGTATATCAGGGGTTGACAAAAGGTGGCTCGGGAGCTGCAGCTGTAGATCAAGAGTGGCTCTTGTCAAGGTTGGTCCCAGGACTCATGCTGACTTAATGGCCTTTGTCTACAGCCGAAACAATTGCCTGCAAAAACAGGTACACCCATCAAATTTCTGGTACTTGAACTGGACTGCAAATCTCTAGTACTTTTCTGTATCTGAACCAGTTTTTGATCAGGTACCCAAAATACTTAAATGACAAATGTCAAAATATCATCAACCAGTTATACCAAACCACCATTTTCATCCTGATATTTTTCTGATTTCATCCTGGATTTGGGGGTGGGTTAGGTATTATGTTGGTTTTAAGGTAATTTCAGGTACTTGAAACAACAGCAACCAAAATTTTATTTTTTACAAGTACTCGAACGGTATTCAACTGTTCCAAGTACTTGAACTGATTCAGATACCCAAAACAGTTCCACAAAATTCAGGTAT
Source organism: Sphenodon punctatus (assembly GCA_003113815.1). Classification (NCBI taxonomy): domain Eukaryota; kingdom Metazoa; phylum Chordata; class Lepidosauria; order Sphenodontia; family Sphenodontidae; genus Sphenodon; species Sphenodon punctatus. The sequence goes on along the minus strand of QEPC01009472.1, from coordinate 18,465,340 downwards.
TACCCATGGGTAGCAAATAAGGTCACTGTTAGCTCTTCCTATGTCTTACTTCATTACACTAGAGACTCAGCAGCTGAATGACAGCTGCTCCTCAGAATCTCGGCAGCTAGGTCTGCAGAGCACTAGCTCTGTCAGCCAATCAAGAATCAGGAGAGGTTTGTGTGAGTGCTAGGGATGGGAATTTCAGTTTCAGATAGAACAGAAATGACCCGAAAATGGCCATTTTGCTTCTATCTGAAATTTCAGTTCTGGTTTGATTTTTTCAGGGTTTTTTTTTTAAATTGATTTTTTTGTTTGTTTGTTTTTTCATTGCAAAAAAAAAAATGGGGAAAATTCGATTCAGTGGATAGGGAGATGCTCTGTGGTAAACTTGTTGCCATGAAGATGGATAAAAGGTTGCTTGTGCTAATCCAGCTATTGCACGCCAATTCTAGAATGGCAGTTCGCTGTTCAGAACAGGGCCATTTGTCTTCTTGATTGACGGTTTCTTCTGGGGTTAGGCAGGGGTGCATTTTGGCCCCCACCCTTTTCAATTTTTTTGTCAATGACCTCCCAGTTAGTATGTATGTCAGCCTCGGAGTTTTCCCCCCCCAAATTGG
>QEPC01009472.1:18440607-18463016 GCA_003113815.1 Sphenodon punctatus | reverse complement strand
AGAGTAACCTGCTTGTGTCTGCATTCAAGAATAATCCAACTTTCTCATGGGGGCAAGAGCAGTTATAGGATCCTTAGAGGCGGGACACAAAAGGGATCCCAGAGGTGCTCAGGAATGCTAGGGCTGAAAAGGAGAAACTCTTGCATGATGTTTTGGGGTAAATAGAGCCTTAGAGAATTTCAATGGGAGGCATGGCAGAATGAACAAGAGGGCAAAAGGGAGTTTCTATAGACAGGGGAAGAAGGCTATTCTAAAAACAGGTTATCAGCCTAACGATCGAGCTATTGCTTGCTCAGAGTTTTGGGCGGCCGTGGAGGGCTCATCTCAAAGAGGGAGGCCACCTGTTTTTGACTGCTCCATTATTTACCCAGGAACCTCCCTTGTTCCATTCTCTTATCCCTTCCGACCAGACCAGTTTTTCACGGGACTTTGCTTTCGTTTTCTTTTTCCTTTCTCCCCTTCTGTTCCCCTGCACCCTTTGACCGGTGTCTCGTGGGGTGCCACCAAGGTGGTGGTGGGGTCTATGGTTTGGGGGGAAATGGTGTTGTTCCTAACAACTGGCACCCAGTTCATGCCTTTGTTTGTTTGATTGCTTGGCCCTGCCCCTCAGCCCTCCAAACATGCATAGGCCATCCCACCCACTTTTTAAAATTCCAAAATTAAAATTTTCTCTAAAATAAAGGAGTAGAAATTTGGGAGGGAGCTCTTTCACAGCCAGGTAAAACTTTTTGCCATGTAATGTAAGCCATCCTGTCGCATGTCCCTAACGTTCCTGAATATGGGCCCAAAGGGCCTCAAAAGTGTGGAGCCCAACCCATGCCTTTGGCAATTGGGGCAGGGGTGATAATATGTGGAGCTCCTGAGTAAACTAGAAATAACCAGGCCTGCAATGCAAGGAGCCAGGGACCCTGAAGGGAGGCCAGTCAGTAGCCCCTTTTAAATAAGACGCACCCATGCAGGGATCTACGTGTGCATTTCTGGGCGAGTCTCGTTTGTACCGCGGTGGCAGGTGGGTGGCTGTGCGTGCACGTGCACTCCCGCAAAACACCCAGGCCCACCCACCTCCACCCATTGCCCACGCACAGGGTAACTGGTGAAAACACCAATTGCTCCATGCGCGGGGATGCGTGGGGGATTAACGTGCGCCAGTGTGTGCCGTGTACACCCCGCCCCCCGCACAGGCGCACACACCAACCAGCCCCCGAGCACGGCCCATTTAAAAAGGCCCAGAATGTGTGTCTGTCAACCATCTTAGGAAGGGCCACGCACCGCCATTTCAGGCAGGGACCTTACTGCTCAGGCACTGCTCCCAGTGTGTGCGTCCTGGGTTGGCCTCTGTGGCTAATTTGGGTGACCTAGGGCTGTTTTTATGTGTAGCAGGGTGAGTGCCTCAGTTATACCTGCTTCATGAAGCCTCTGGCCTTAATTTGCCTAGCTCCTAGGAGCGCTCACTTCAAAGACTTGAGCAGCCCAGGTTCGGACGTAGGATAGAACTGTGAAATAAAGCTACTAACTGAACAGCTGAGTGCATGGGTGCGGGGAGAGGGTGGCGGGGAGAACTGAGGCACAGATTCCACACACACACCCCGCACCCCCACACAGGGAGTAAACTGAGTATTAGGCTTTTATAGATCTAGGTCAAATGGATTGTTGAGAGCTCATTCTCTCCCAGCTTTATAGGTTTTATCCAACTCCCTTACATTGTGAGTGGTTTAGAGGGACGGCTTCCCAGTGCTGGCTGAACAAGCCCGCTTCACCCCTAGATGGCACATGCATACAAAGGTGACCGTTCCAGATGTGCAGATAGAACAGGTGGACGGCAACCCTGCTGGTGGCAGTCTGGAACATCCTGGAGCGCTGCTGCTGGAGCAGGATGCCCAAGCCCAGGGAACTGTCACAAAGTGGAGCAGCGGTCGGTTTGCTCAGTGGACCCACACCGCAGCTCTACTTTTGGCTGGCTGCCGCCGGGGCAACGCTATCGTGTTGCAGGCCCCAGCCTAGAGCGTCGGGCGATCTCCCACAAGTCTATGCCGCGGGCGCGGGAGAAGACTGGGAGCCAGGGAACCAGTTGGGTGTCACTCTGAAGCTGACCCAGGTGGGGCTGTGAATGGGTGAATGCAGGTGTGCACCCCCAGAGTCGCTCCGGGGGTGGCTGCCTTCACATCTGTCTAAATGCACCCAAAGTCCTTGTAAGGTAGATCATCATTGTTCCCATTTTACAGATGGGAAATTCGGGCTGGGAGATAATGACTTGCTCAAGGCTACCCAATGAGTTCATGGCTAAATTGAAACTTGCACCCTGATTTCGCAGATAAAAGTCCGACTCCTTATCCACTAGGTTACACTGAATCCATTCTTTATTATGAAGCACTCAGATATGACAGTGATGAAAGTCTATACTTGCCTAGATAAGTAGAAAAGAACTGACCTCCTGCCCATTGTATGTGCTACCCAAGCACTTTGTGGGAGGATGATTGGGAGTGCTCGTTCTTGGTGTTTGTAACTCCATGTTCATCAGAGAAGTGGATCAGCAAAAGAAAGAGACACAGAGAGGAGAGCAGCACTTGCGTGCAACTAATACTGGCTTAATTATCTGATGGTATCTTTTACTTACACTCACAATGTGGAGGCTTTGCCAGCTGAAGCAAAGAGATCCTTTGATAAGAAGCAATTAGGGATACATATTCGACTTTCAAGAATGCTGAATGGTTTCTATCTATAAAAGAAAGAGGACCCTGAAATTAGTCTAAGTGCTGTGCTCATGTATACTCACAAGCTAAATAGTTAAGAAAAAGATGTATAATTTAGAGGGAATGACCCCCAGAGGGGGATTTGCCTCTCATCAACTATTCCCATTATTTTACAAATGACATCTCCATCATAAGCAAGAGCTCCCCCCCACCCCCCCTCTCTCTCTCTCACACACACACAAATAAATGATACTTGGAGGAGCAACTTCATGCAAAGGGCTTGTCTGAGATGAAAGAATTAAGGCATAGATTTCCTGTGACGATCCTGTTTGTCTCTGAGAGGTTTAGACACCATGAGGAATTGTGGCGGGAGGGGAGGGACCAGTCCAAAGCCCTAAAGTTTGGAACAGGAAAATGAGAAAGGAGAAGGGATTAAAACAGTGATGCATTTTAAGGATAAACTGTAGTGTCCAGGAATTAGGGGAAGGAAGTCTCGAAAAGGCGTGTAGAATCGGGATGTTGTGATGGGAGTATTTGCAAGGTGTTGAACCATCAGACAGACCTCTTGGAAGAGCAGCCTCTCAATGGTGTTGAGATAGAAGATTCCATCTGTCTTACTTTTCTTGATGTAGGCCAGAGTGTCTAAAGACCGGCAGCTTGTGCCATCTTTTTCCCAAACCCAAAGAGAATGCAAAATCCAGATCGGAATGTGAACATTTTGCCGACCAATATTCACTGGCTCAACTAACATAGGGTAGGGCAGTAAAGAACCAACTCCATGAGTATGTGAATGTCAAGGGAACTAGCTATACATTAGATTAGAGGTCTACTCTGGCTGGAATCTCTAGCCTGCAACCAAATCCCTGTTCCAGACACATCAAATTTGGCCAAAGCCTGGCAGGCTGCACTCATCCAACCCAGCCTCCCTGAGCCACCTTTGGCAGGAAGGGCGGGTTAATACATTTAAATAAATAAATTCTATCCCTATCTTTCTGCCCTCATCTCTCACTATGTTCCCATTGAGGAACTTTGCTCCTCCTCTGCCACCATCCTTGCCCACCCGAGGGTTGCCTGCTCTCTAAATCAGCTTTGCTCCTTCTCCCATGCTGCCCCCTATGCCTGGAACTCCCTCCCTGGACACGTACGCTCTGCTCTCCATTCCCAACCTTCAAATCCCTCACAAAACCCTACTTTTCCCATCAGGTTTCCCCCTCCTGCTCCTTCTACTGCCCTAACCTTTGGGGTCCACTTTCTCCCTTGTAACTAACTAAGCATGGGCACCTGTGGCCTCACCGACTTATGAATGTATCACTGCCTCTCCCTATGTTCCTCTCCCCTTTGTCACCTCTCCCTGTTCTATCCTAGATTGTGAGCATGAGACAGGGCCCAAATAAGTAACTAATAACAAGGTACAGCCCAACACAGAATGATATAACTGGAAGAAATCCTTAGGACTCTTTAGTCCATCCCCCTTCCATTAAGAATGATCCACAGTATCTATAGCATCCTTGACAAATGTCTGTCTAGTAGGGGTGAAGCCAAAATTATGAGTCGTTTTGACTGGGCAGGATTCTGATTGGAATTCTGATCATAAGGCTCAAAATTGATTTTGGCAATTTGCACAGGCAGAAAATTGCCCATCGAAATTCCAATCGTAACTTTATTCTGAACAGAATACCAACAGCCATTCTGATTTTGCAGAAGTTTCCCACAAAATCAGAATGGCCGTTTTGATCCAGCCCTGCTATCTAGACTGTTTTTAAAGGCCTCCAGTGATGCGGTCTCCACAACCTTCCTTGGCTGTAACAAGAAGACTTGGAGTCTGGGAGGTCTATTTAATTTTCTCGTTTATTGTTAGAAGTTAAATGAAGAACAATCCATTGCTAGTTGCTGCTGTGCAGCCAGCTTGCCCGCCCAGCCGGGAGGGAGGCGCCAAGCGAGAGAGAGAGCCAGCAGAGACCGGGAAACCCCTCCCACAAGGCTGGACTGTACCACACCCCTCCAGGCTCGAGGTGTGCCCAGTCTCCCTGAGCCTGGGCTATACCAAGTCCCCTTATAACATCGGTGGTTTATTCTGATCTGCTGCCTAAATGTTCTGGTAGTTAGAAAAGTCTTCCTAGCTCCTAATGTTTAGCCTATATCTTTTCTCCTTTAGGTTAACCCCATTACCTTGAGTCCTCTCCTCAGTGACCAGAGAGAACAACCGGGCACCATTTTCTTTACAGGAGACTTTTCCATATTCGAAAACTGAAATCATTCCCTGCTTCCCCTCCTGTTCTAACTCTCTTTTAGACTAAACAACTTTCCTGGGTCTTTCAGCTTCTCCTTATGGGTCTTTCCCTTCATCTAATATATCATCTTTGCTGCTCTCCTCTGAACTCCCTTGAGTTTATCAATATCCAATATACGTGGACCTGCTCCATCACAACACTCCTAAATGAGCGAGGCTATTCTGTGCCACCTCTTTTTTAGGGATGGGCGAACAGAATGGAGTTCGGAAATTCAATTCGGTTTGAAATTCAAGTTCCGAACTTCGGTTTGGTTCGGTTTGAAATTCGAGTTCAGTTCGGAAGTTCGGTTCGGTCGACCGAACAGACCAAGTTTGGTTGAATTCCGAACTTCCAAACCAAGTTCGGCCATTCAAAATCAGTTTTTTTGGTGTGTGTTGCCACTAGAGATGGGCGAACATAACGGAGTTCGGAAATTCGGTTCAGTTTGGTTCGGTTTGAAATTCGAGTTTGGTTCGGAAGTTCGATTCGGTCCATCAAACAGACCGAGTTCAGTCCGAACTCTGAACTTCCGAACCGCGTTCGCCCATCCCTACTCTTCTTTTTCACATAGCTTCATGTCTTGTGAAATGCCATGAAATCACAGTGCTTCAAGAGGTTTGGGCCACTTCCATCGAGTAATGCCAAACTGACATAAGAATATAAGTAGTGCCATACTTGGTCAGACCAATGGTTCATTGAGCCCAGCACCTGTCTCCAACAGGGGTCAATTTCAGTCGCTTGGAAGAAGTACCCAACAGGTCACAATGGGATGATCCATTCCCTGTTGTTCACTCCCAGTTCCTGACAGTAAGAGGTTACATTTCCCAAAGCCTACCTGGCTAATAGCTACTAATGGACCTATCCTCCAGAAACTTGTCCAATCCTTTTTTAAACCCAGCTCTACTTCTGGCCTTCACTGCATCTTCTTGCGACAAATTCCATAACTTAATACTGTACTGAGTGAAAAAATACTTTCTTTTGTTTATTTTAAATCTGCTGCTGGATAGTTTTATGGGGTGTCCCCTAGTTCTAATACTATTTGAGAGGGTAAATAACCATTCCCTATTTACTCGTTCTACACACCATTTATGATTTTATAAAACTTCTATAATATCCCCTCTCAGTCGTCTCTTCTCCAAGCGGAAAAGTCCTAGCCTCTCTAGCCTCTCTTTAGAGGGGGGCTGTTGCATACCTTTGATCATCTTTTTGCCCTTGTCTATATCTTTTCTATTTTTACTATAACTTTATTGAGATAGGGTGATTAGAACTGCACACAATACTCAAGGTAAGGTCGCACCATAGATTTATATAGAGACATTATGATCTTTTCAGTTTTATTCTCTATCCCTTTACGAATAATTCCTAACATTCTGTTTGCTTTTTTCACGGCCGCCACACACTGAGCTGAGGATTTCAATGTATCATCCACAGTGACGCCAAGGTCTTTTTTCCTGGGTGTAATTTCTAATTTAGAACCCAGCATTGTGTACATATAGTTTTGATTATTTTTCCCTATGTGCATCACTTCACACTTGTCCACATTAAATTTCACCTGCCATTTAGATGACCAGTCAGTCACACAATCTCACAAGATCCAATCGTAGGTCTATAATTTCATATATGAGTACTTTCAGAACTCTGGGGTGAATACCTTCCATTCCTAGTGATTTGTTACTCATCCAGTGGTTTTGGTCATTTGTTACAATAAGCTAAACCCCTGGGTGAATGGACTGGGTGAATTAACTATGTTGTTATCTCTGGCTATAGATTGGCTGAACTGAGGCATGGATTGACCCAAATCATGGTTAATGGTTGGCTGAAAGGAGCACCTTTCCCTACCTGAACCTGACACGTTCAACTGCACCGGGTTCAGGATGGGCTTCAAGTAGGATTGTCGGGGACAACATTGTAAAATCTCTGCGAGTGCTACTTCCGTCAGAAGCAGGGCATTCACTGAGATTTGTGTGTTGTGGAAACTCACCGGCTTCCCTGCTGTTTTTTGCCATTTTCTATTCTTTTTTTGCATGTTGAATGAGGTTCCCATGGCCTGATCCCAAGTTCCATGGGTGCCCCACGCGCACCGATGGGGGCTGTGGAGAGAAAAACGGACTGGCTAAGCACTGGGGAAATGCTGGAAATTGCCATAAAAGTGCTGTAAAACTGCCATAAAACTGTCATAAAATTCCTGGAAAGTGATGAAAAAGTCCCAGGAAGTGCCAAAAGCCCCAGAGAGTGACAAAAAATGACCAAAAGTCCTGTAAATGAAAATGATGAAAAGTCCCTGGAAAGTGACAAAAAAGTGACAAAGAAGTCCCGGAATGTGACAAAGAAGTCCTAAAAAGTGACAAAAATTATGAGAGAAATTGGCAGAGGTGCAGAACCACTGGAAACGGATGAACTGCCAGCACTCCCCAAAGTATAGTATTTCGCTTCAGAACAGGAACACCTGCTCTCATCTCAGCCTTATGGGGTATATGGTAGTGATAGCAATTTCAGGTATGGATTAATCCCTAACTAACTGAAATTGGCTGTTACGGATTAATCCGTCCCAATCTGTAACAGCCCCCCCCAAGGTGTCCACTATTACGGACCCAGATTTCCCACCCATCACCTTTAGGGCCCTGGTATAGCACTTACCGGCCTCAGGGTGAGCTTGATTTCAGGTCTGGTGGGATGAAGCTTGATTGAAGGTCGGGAGGGAGGGGGAGCCTCCTGTGGGGGGACTCCTCCTCACAGGAGGAGCCCTCCCACCCTGGGACCTTCAATCAAGCTGCAGGCCTGAGCCCACCAGACCTGCAATCAAGCTCACCCTGAGGCCGTTAAGTGCTATACCAGGGTCCCGGGGGGTGGGTGAGAAAGATGAGTCATGGGGGGGGGGGGAGGGACAACAGGGTTTTTTCTTTTTTTTATTTAATTATGCATCTGTACCGTACCATACCCATAATTTAAAAAAAAATTAAAAGAAAACACTGTACCCATAACAAACTGCATCCGTAAATTGGTGCTGTTTGTCATCCCTAGTATAGGGGCTGTCGTTACAATGCTGCCCAGTGGGCAGGGCAAAGGGGTCGCCATGCCCCTTTGTGGCATAACCCTTTCCCTTATGGAGTGCCATGCTGTCACAACACTCTGTCAAGGGTGGGAGCAGGTTGGAAAGGGTCCTGTTATGCCCCCTTCCTGGTGTCACCCTAGCCTGTGCAGAGCATCATGACAACACAGCATTTCACTAGGGGGTGGGGCCACCCCCTTTGAGATATGGCCACCTCCTGTTGCCCCTGGAAGCCCCAATTCTTATGGTCAATCATGGGTGCACCTTGCTGATCCAAAGATATCAGGGCTTCCCCCTGGAGACTCTGGGTTGGAATCCAGAATTTCCAGGTGAAACCTGGCAACCTTTGCTTCAGGCCCTATTTGTCTTTCCATTTTTTTCTTCTTCTGGAGATGAAATAAGAGCCTAGCCACAGCCCTGGGCTTGAATATCAGTTTCTGTAAATCATCCTGACATCACGGGAGCGATGCCACTTTACGCCCGCTGACAATGGTTCCCTGGCATGTAGGTTCTCTTATCTTCCTTTCTCATGTGCCCATAATCACACCGCTGAAAAGTAGACTGTGTAGTGGAAAGTTGCTGATGCATCTCCCTTGAGACAAACCTCCTTTCCTCTTTCCCCCACTCTTGTTGTCTCTCTTCTCTACCTAGCGAACACGCCGGCCGGCTGAGCTTAGCTGGATCACAGGAGCTCCTCAAACAGTATCTCTTACAGACAGGAAATTATTAATAACCCTCTGCGTAATTATTCGTGTCATAATCCTCCATCTACCTCAAGCAACATCTTTCCATAGGGGTGGGAAAGGGGGGCGGTGAAGGGTGGAGGGGGGCAGAGGGAGACACCTTGCTGTTTAATAAATAATAGAAAAGATTCATAAAGAGTCTGGCAAGCACATTCCTCATGCAGAAATGTTACGGAATAACACAGGATGAATAATAGAAAAGGTTATTGAAAAATTCATAATTTCCAAGCGTCAGTGAAGGGCAGCTCCCATGCAGTCTATTTGCCTGTAGAAAAGTGATGAAAATATATATTATTGTCCTGTCTATAGGAAAATGTATTATTAAGTGGATAGTCGTGTGACATTTCAAAAATCCATTTTGTTCCATTTAGCGGCCAAAAAGGGGTGGGGGACTCCTTGCTGATGCTTTTTGTGAAGCAAGTTTTATGAGCGTTTTAATCGGCCGTTTGGAAAACAAAAAAGAATGGGGTTTTAATTACAGCCCCCTGCCTCCTGCCAGTGCCATTCTCCTTTTCTCTGTGTGTTTTCATGACCGTTGTAAGGAAAATAAAACAAAACACAACTATTTTGCCTTTTTAAAATGTATAACCTTAATTGCAGAGGAAGCAACTTGGCACACGATCAAGGTTTCGGGGGCAGGCAGGGAAGCATTTTATCCTCTCCACCCAAGTCCCAATTAATGAGAGGTGGGATTTTAAATGGCTCTCTGGCTGGATAGTGGGCAGAGCTGAAATTAATGGTCTGATTGCTTTTCAGAACATTCTCTTTTTAGTTAGGCCTGATCGGCAATGTGTGAAGCCAACAGTGAACTTTTCCAAATGTTTGTGGAAGTTTTGATCTGGGAATTTTGCTTTCATTCTCTTCAAGGTTTTCTACGGTGCTCATCCAACTGTTATGGGAGCACCTCACAGTAGCGCACTAGGTCACAAGATAGCCTCTGTCATATGTGTAGAATTATAGATGCACAGAACTGGAGGACTGTAAGTGCTGAAGGATATCCTTGGCCTGCATCATCATACTTGTCCAGGTGGGTTCTGCAAAACGTCCAAGGAAGGAGATGTTAAAACCTTCCAAGGAAGCTTATTCCACTGCCTACCAGTTCTTAGAGTTCGGAAGCTTTTCCTAGTATCTAAATGAAACGTATATGGCTGCAATTTAAGCCAATTCCTTCTTGTTCTATCTTCTTTGACAGTTAAGAACTATTACAAATGTTCACTGTCTTCATAGACATCTTTTTTAGATATTTAAAAACTGCTAACATGCCTTCCCCCTCCTTTCTTTTCGTCTTGTCCTCTCTAGGCTAAATATACCCAGTTCTTTCAGCTTTTCCTTAGATGGCTTGTCTTTCAGCCCCATCATCAACTTAGTTGCTCTATTGTAGCTCCTTTCTACTTTCTCTTTCCCACTCACCAGGGGAGAATTGTGTGGTCCATTGCAAAGAAAGGCTCAGTTGTCAGAACCAGATCCAGAACAGGATCAGAACTTTTGGGATGGCGTGGGGGATTTGGAGTGCAGTCTGTAGGTTCACAACCTACCTACCATCCTAAAATGTAACAGGGTACCAAAACCCACCACAGGTGGCAACCCTAGTCCAGCTGGCCACTACACAGTGGGCTGAACAGAAGTGGAATGATGCCAGTCTATCATATTAGTCTTCAACACCCTTTATGGAACTCTTACAGGCTTCTCAAAAATATGGAGAAGAGTATTACCATATATCTTTGGTTAACTTTGAATAGTGACCACTAATATTGGGTGGTCTTGTTAATGAATGCTATGCAACATCTACTCAAAGAAATATGGTGCTGAGATGTCTCCCAAAGGGCTGGTCCAAAACAGTCCTCCTGTTTTCTCAGCACAGTTCCTCAAAACTGGAAGGGCTGTCAGAATTCCAACTGGAATTCCAATCGATCAGAATTATCAATCAGAATTCTAATTGGTCCTTTTTTGCATGTGCAAAATGGTGCCAGACTGCACTGCACATGTTAAAAGTGGGGGTAATTGTGATGGTGCCGCCATACTGCATACGACCACCACCATTTTGCACATGCGCGGTGTGACCAGATGCCATTTTGCGCATGCATAAAAAGGGTCAATTCCCTCCCCCCCACCCTCCCCCCATTTATTCTGACAGAAGGAATATATCCTAGTGGAATGATCATTCGTTCCAACTTCCACCAGATCAAAACCAACCAACCCTATACATCAAAGATGGTGTTTGGTTGGAATTTTAATTTAAGTCCTAGTCTTGAGTTTGCAAAGCCATCACTTCCTTTGTCGCCAGAGCTGATCTCAAAAGTCATGTGTGCCATCATGCCTGCAAACAAATTGTCATTGATTAGGCAGCTGGTGTGGTGTGATCTCTATATATCATACATCTCATAACCATCCTTTCCCCATTCCTCCCAGACAAGGAAAAAAAAAATCATGATGTAGCACACCCTACATCATCAGCTGAGCACCATCCATCTCCACCATTTCAAGCCATTAAACTCAGGGCCTTTCAGGGCAATGGGTGATTTCAGAAGTGACACGTTCCAATTCACCACAGTGAATCCCACCCTAGTGTGAACGGAGTCACCGCGGGCTGTTGTGACACGTGCGGCCCCGACAGAAGTGACAGGATCGTGACCACTGCCCGGTGGCAATCAGAGAGAACATGGACCTCATCCCACCCCGACCTCACGAAGCGTGATTAGCTTCACCCCGGGCCGCGTTTGACTGTGGTGAACATCTGGATGTGAGCAAACAGACATGCACAGCGTTTTCACCACCCCCCGCGTTTGACTGAGGTTGACTGTGGTGGACATTCACCACGTCACTTCTGAAATCACCCAATGGTTCCACAGTAGACCTGAAATGAAAAATCTCAGTGAGTACTGCTTCTGTCAGAAGCAGGGCGTTCACCAAGGCTTGAGTAGTACAGAAACTTAACAGCTTTCCCGCTGTTTTTGCTATTTACCATTATTTTTCTCAAATTGAATGGGGCTGCTATGGGCCAGTTCCAAGCCCTTTCTGTGCCATGTACATGTGCCCCCCCCGCCCCCCCGGGCTGTGGAGATGAGGACTTCCTAGCTAAGCAGTGGGGGAGTGCCAGAAAATGTCATAAAAGTGCCATAAATCTTCTGTAAAACGGTTGTAAAATTCCCATTAAGTGATGAAAAAGTCCCATTAAGTGATGAAAAGTTCTGGAAAGTGACAAAAAGTCCCAGAAAGTGAGAAAAATGACCAAAAAACCCAGCAGAAGCCCAGAATCACTGGAAACAGATGAAGTACTAAGGAACACTTGCAAGCACTCCCAAAAGGTTGGTATTTCCCTTCAGAACAGGAACACTTGCTGTCACCTCAGACCTATTCCACAGCAGCTCACTACCTTATGGAGTTTGCCAATGTAAAAAAGGGTTCTTTGAAGTAAGTTCTGTCAGGATCCAAACCACAATACATCACCACACTATTTGAACTTCCATAACATGCAGCAACGTTTCAAGAAATCAGGATGACTTGCCGGAATTCCAACTGGACATTTCATGATCACCATCTTGTTCTACAGTGGTGGTCATTTTGCACATGCACAACTGCCTTTTTAAAAAAATCATTCCGTCTTATTGGACCAAACAAACTGAAATGTCAGTTTCAGCCCTACCAAATCCCCATGGTTCCCCTCTCAGCATCTCAGTTAGTATAGAATCCTTCAGAGTCCTCTCTGTATTCACATATGGCATATAACATTAATCTTGGATTGTAAGGCTCTTTTCAGGAGGAACTACCTGTTTGTTATACGTTTGTACATAGGAATACCATGATGGGGCTGGGGCCATTATTGCCATCCAAATAATAAGTAAAAATAAACCCTAATCTTGATTATCAAGACAATTTAGGTTTTGCTATTGGAAAAATGTTACATAGGAAAGCTACTAACCCGTCAATTATTTTGTTATGGAAATCAGCTAGGACTGAAACGAGAATGAAATTCATTCTTGCAAGAATCTCATGACCCTGGTGAGATCTCATGAGATTCTTGAGAATCTCATGNCTTATTGGACCAAACAAACTGAAATGTCAGTTTCAGCCCTACCAAATCCCCATGGTTCCCCTCTCAGCATCTCAGTTAGTATAGAATCCTTCAGAGTCCTCTCTGTATTCACATATGGCATATAACATTAATCTTGGATTGTAAGGCTCTTTTCAGGAGGAACTACCTGTTTGTTATACGTTTGTACATAGGAATACCATGATGGGGCTGGGGCCATTATTGCCATCCAAATAATAAGTAAAAATAAACCCTAATCTTGATTATCAAGACAATTTAGGTTTTGCTATTGGAAAAATGTTACATAGGAAAGCTACTAACCCGTCAATTATTTTGTTATGGAAATCAGCTAGGACTGAAATGAGAATGAAATTCATTCTTGCAAGAATCTCATGACCCTGGTGAGATCTCATGAGATTCTTGAGAATCTCATGAGAATCTCAAAAATATCCCCCCCCCCAAATTGTTTGTGAACCACAAAATGGTCGTGCATGCGCAGAACGACGTCCCTGATGGCCATTTTTGTACACACACACACCATTTTTTGGCTTTTTTGTGGTTCTCGAGAATCTCATGAGAATCTCGCAAGAATGTCTGATTCCTGTGAAGTTCTCAAGATGAATTTGGTTTTGTTGAGAAGCCTATTCTCTACGTGATTTTTGAGAAGGGTGCAATCTCGTTTCAGCCCTGGTCCTGACCTTTTACAGTACCTAACTTCCTGGGGAGGTCTGAGTGTCATTAAAGGGGATCTCCAGCCTGTTGGCCAAATCTGGCCTGTGACTGTCTTTTATTTGGCCCTCTCTAATTCCTGGATCTTGCTTGTAGATCTAGTCCCTATTTTGAAGCATGGAAAGAGTGAGCTCGGGAGAAGGATGTGGAGAGGAGGGCATGGGTCATGCCCTCAAAAGGGTAAGGGATAGATCGATAGCATGGATCCATCACTTGAACCCTCCTCTTCCTTCCCCCACATATGCACACGCCTTACATCCCCCAACTCCTATCGAGCCTACAGAGCTTGTACTGTCCAAGTGGCCCATGGAAAGGAAAAGGTTCCCCAACCCTGAAAAGCACATTGAGAGACTTTAATTCAGTGGAATTCTCCCAGTAGGGCCAGGGGGGATGTTCCACGCATGAGGCTATACCATGTCGAAGGCAGCCTGTAAAGGTACCGTAGCTGAGCACAAACCGTCGTGGTCAGCATAATAAACTACTGGACACACAACTTTCAAGATTGCTTATCTTTCTTCTCTTACAGTCTGGAGCTAAGCTAGCTTCTTTCTGTACTTCCGCCTTTCCTTTCCCCAGCACCCATCTTGAATAATCTAAATTAAAATCTGTTATCATTTCCCCGGATAATCCCATTGATGCCCTGAATGCAGCAGAATCTGTCCTGCTGCAACCTTGCATGTAAGTGCTGATAGCTTTTGAACAGCTAAATGGCTTTGTATATCTCATACAAATGTCTGTCTCACCCAGATCCATCCCGGAGCTGGAAAGCAAGGCGCAGTCATCTGAGGAAGCTTTATGAGGTTACAAGTGGAATTACTTTTCGAGAGCCACTAAGAAGGCCTTGCAGCCGGCAGCATGCCTCCCCTTCGCATCTTTTATGAGAGGGAGAGAACAGCATTGTCTTAGACTTTTTGTGTGCCTAATTGCCGTTATAACTGTAGGAGAAAATAGGCAGCTACTGTGGGATGTAGCTTTGGTTCCTCGTTAGCTGCAATACTGTTTTTAACAGGCCTCTGTTTTACAAGGCAGGGGAGTCTTGTACTAAAGGCACTGCACTGAGGCTTGAAAGCCAGGTTCTATTCCTGCCTCTGCTAAACGTGTGCTATAGATNGAGATGAGGACTTCCTAGCTAAGCAGTGGGGGAGTGCCAGAAAATGTCATAAAAGTGCCATAAATCTTCTGTAAAACGGTTGTAAAATTCCCATTAAGTGATGAAAAAGTCCCATTAAGTGATGAAAAGTTCTGGAAAGTGACAAAAAGTCCCAGAAAGTGAGAAAAATGACCAAAAAACCCAGCAGAAGCCCAGAATCACTGGAAACAGATGAAGTACTAAGGAACACTTGCAAGCACTCCCAAAAGGTTGGTATTTCCCTTCAGAACAGGAACACTTGCTGTCACCTCAGACCTATTCCACAGCAGCTCACTACCTTATGGAGTTTGCCAATGTAACAAAGGGTTCTTTGAAGTAAGTTCTGTCAGGATCCAAACCCCAATACATCACCACACTATTTGAACTTCCATAACATGCAGCAACGTTTCAAGAAATCAGGATGACTTGCCGGAATTCCAACTGGACATTTCATGATCACCATCTTGTTCTACAGTGGTGGTCATTTTGCACATGCACAACTGCCTTTTTAAAAAAATCATTCCGTCTTATTGGACCAAACAAACTGAAATGTCAGTTTCAGCCCTACCAAATCCCCATGGTTCCCCTCTCAGCATCTCAGTTAGTATAGAATCCTTCAGAGTCCTCTCTGTATTCACATATGGCCTATAACATTAATCTTGGATTGTAAGGCTCTTTTCAGGAGGAACTACCTGTTTGTTATACGTTTGTACATAGGAATACCATGATGGGGCTGGGGCCATTATTGCCATCCAAATAATAAGTAAAAATAAACCCTAATCTTGATTATCCAGACAATTTAGGTTTTGCTATTGGAAAAATGTTACATAGGAAAGCTACTAACCCGTCAATTATTTTGTTATGGAAATCAGCTAGGACTGAAATGAGAATGAAATTCATTCTTGCAAGAATCTCATGACCCTGGTGAGATCTCATGAGATTCTTGAGAATCTCATGAGAATCTCAAAAATATCCCCCCCCCAAATTGTTTGTGAACCACAAAATGGTCGTGCATGCGCAGAACGACGTCCCTGATGGCCATTTTTGTACACACACACACCATTTTTTGGCTTTTTTGTGGTTCTCGAGAATCTCATGAGAATCTCGCAAGAATGTCTGATTCCTGTGAAGTTCTCAAGATGAATTTGGTTTTGTTGAGAAGCCTATTCTCTACGTGATTTTTGAGAAGGGTGCAATCTCGTTTCAGCCCTGGTCCTGACCTTTTACAGTACCTAACTTCCTGGGGAGGTCTGAGTGTCATTAAAGGGGATCTCCAGCCTGTTGGCCAAATCTGGCCTGTGACTGTCTTTTATTTGGCCCTCTCTAATTCCTGGATCTTGCTTGTAGATCTAGTCCCTATTTTGAAGCATGGAAAGAGTGAGCTCGGGAGAAGGATGTGGAGAGGAGGGCATGGGTCATGCCCTCAAAAGGGTAAGGGATAGATCGATAGCATGGATCCATCACTTGAACCCTCCTCTTCCTTCCCCCACATATGCACACGCCTTACATCCCCCAACTCCTATCGAGCCTACAGAGCTTGTACTGTCCAAGTGGCCCATGGAAAGGAAAAGGTTCCCCAACCCTGAAAAGCACATTGAGAGACTTTAATTCAGTGGAATTATCCCAGTAGGGCCAGGGGGGATGTTCCACGCATGAGGCTATACCATGTCGAAGGCAGCCTGTAAAGGTACCGTAGCTGAGCACAAACCGTCGTGGTCAGCATAATAAACTACTGGACACACAACTTTCAAGATTGCTTATCTTTCTTCTCTTACAGTCTGGAGCTAAGCTAGCTTCTTTCTGTACTTCCGCCTTTCCTGTCCCCAGCACCCATCTTGAATAATCTAAATTAAAATCTGTTATCATTTCCCCGGATAATCCCATTGATGCCCTGAATGCAGCAGAATCTGTCCTGCTGCAACCTTGCATGTAAGTGCTGATAGCTTTTGAACAGCTAAATGGCTTTGTATATCTCATACAAATGTCTGTCTCACCCAGATCCATCCCGGAGCTGGAAAGCAAGGCGCAGTCATCTGAGGAAGCTTTATGAGGTTACAAGTGGAATTACTTTTCGAGAGCCACTAAGAAGGCCTTGCAGCCGGCAGCATGCCTCCCCTTCGCATCTTTTATGAGAGGGAGAGAACAGCATTGTCTTAGACTTTTTGTGTGCCTAATTGCCGTTATAACTGTAGGAGAAAATAGGCAGCTACTGTGGGATGTAGCTTTGGTTCCTCGTTAGCTGCAATACTGTTTTTAACAGGCCTCTGTTTTACAAGGCAGGGGAGTCTTGTACTAAAGGCACTGCACTGAGGCTTGAAAGCCAGGTTCTATTCCTGCCTCTGCTAAACGTGTGCTATAGATTCCTTGGCAGGTCATTTAATCTCTCTCTCTACCTCTGCAATCTACGGAATGGAGATTTTAAAAATACCTCCATTCCCCTACATTATGTCTGGCTTGCCTATTTCCGCAGTCGGGTCTCTGGACAGAGACTATCTGTGTACCTATATTCCTCACAATATAGCTCATGATCTGCGCAGTCATCTGTCAGGGATGTTGCCGGGGTAGCCATCCTGCATCCAAGCAGGGGGTTAGGCTTCTTTTAGACGTGCGCAGCGCACACCCGGCATGAAATCCCGCCGTGTGTAAAAAATCCGCGGGTGGGATGTAGACGCGACATTTCATGCATTAAAGCCGGCCGCGTGTTCTTTTAAAACGGTGAATTAAATACCTCGATGTTGTGGTATGCCGCGTGTGTGCCGCGCACGTCTAAAAGCGACCTTGGATTAGATGACCACGGAAGTCCATTCCAATTCTAAGATTCTGTGGAGAATTTCACAACAGCAAGAATGATGTTCCCCACCCATTGTGACCATGCCCCCCGTGGAGGGCTATGACAACGCAATGCTTCATGGAAGGGCAGAGGCCTACAGTAGCTGGTGAGTTTGACTTGTCCCAAGCCCAAGGGGTTTGGGAGGAGCGGGCACTCAACCCGGCCCAACCCCTCTTGATGTTGGGCTCAGGCTGAATTGGGTCACAGGCCTCTAGCTAGGGTTGTGACTGCTTCCTCAGATGACTGTGCCTTGCTTTCTAGCTTTAGTGCTAATCCAGGCCCTGCAACATGTATTTTTCATAAATATCCTGAAAAAATTGCATATATGGCAACCCCTGCCTCTCATTACCCACCTTTGCAAAGCATCTTGATATCTGATGAGAGGTATGAAATGAAGTGATTGTTAGAAGATGATTTAAACACAAATCGACTGGGTTGTAAGGTCCACATCCTCATTTAGTGTAAATCAACCCAAGGTTTTTTTTAAGTGAAGGGGCTGACTCCTCAACTGGTGTAATCCAGCAAACCTCTATTAAGGATAGCGAGCCAGGTCTCCATCTGGCATAAACCAGCATGGCTGCTGTAACGTCAAGAGGACAGATCTTCAGCTGGTGTCAATCAGTATACTTCTGCAAATGCTAGTATAGATCAGGTAATTTCAACCAGACGGACAGCTTGCCCAGCAAATGGGTACCTGCGTGGGCTTGCAGATAATTTGTCAGCCCTCTGGAAATGCATGGTACTATGGAAATGCTAATGAATGATCTCTCGCCAATCTATCTAATCTAACCTATATCTCTACATCTGAGAGAGCAATTTGAGGAGGAGATGAGAACTGCTCTTGTCCCTGACATCCCAAGCCCCCTCTGAGAGCTCGGTGAGATCTACCTTCATCTGTGTGTGTGTGTAGGGGGGGGGCGGGGGGATCTGTTAGGCACTGGTAATAGTTTAGTAATGGCCTGGTGACTTAAAATGATGTGACAGGCTACAGCTGTGACCAGGAGGTATCTTTTACCATTTCTAACCCCAGGTGACAGGATATGAAAACTCAGCCCCCTGCTTGGAGAGTTGTGCTTAGCATAAAAGGCAGAAGGGGAAAGATTACTGAAGAAAGATCCAAAATCCAAGAAGCTGGATTTTTCTTTCTTTCTTTCTTTCTTTCTTTCTTTCTTTAATGGCAATCGCTTCTCCTTTTCCTCTTACCACTTTCCCACCCCTCCCCCGACATCGCTGCGCTTTATGGCAAATGGGTTTTGATTCAGAAGCAAATTGACCTTGAAATAAGTTTCGGGATCTGCGCCCTTCCGGCCCCAGATGCATACAAAAAGCACATCGCTCATTTAGCAAGGCGAAAAGGCTGCTGGATTAAAAAAAAAAACACCACCCAAAAACCAAACCTCCCATCGTGGGAGGATGTTTGAGGGGGACAGACTCATGATTGATAAAGAGACAGGGAAGCGTGTGTGTGGTGGTGGCAGCGGCGGCGGCAATGAGCATGGATGTGGGGTGAAGTGTGACTCAGGGACATGCAGATCTGTTATCGAGAGGTGTACGTTCTGGGGCTGTGTGCCTATTCCTAATGTACATTATAGGGCAGCGGTGGGGAGCCTCAGGCCCGGAGGTCAAATGTGGCCTGTGACTAGTTTTTATGTGTCCCTTTTCCAGTTACTGGATCTGGTCCCTGGATCCAGTTCTTAACTCCAAACACTGAAAAACTGAGCTCAGGGTCAGGGAGCAGAGTTGAGGGCATGCACATGAGGCGAGGGGGCAGATCCATGATCTGGGTCCTCCTCTTCCTGAGCACAAACTTTAAGCACCTGTTTGTGTGTGTGTTGGAGCTGAATGGGCGATTTGAGTGAATAACCAGATCCAGTGGATTTGCAGGATCGAAATCATCAACTCTCCACCCGATATCCACCCAGATATCCAAAGCAGGGAGCGAGACAGGCAGAAAGGAGGGGGGGGGAGCACAGGTGGAAGGGAATGGTGTGGGGGGGGTGGTGGTTACCTGGCCTTAATGATCCCAGTGGGCGGTAGTAGGATGCTCAGAAAGGATGCTCTGCCTCTGCAACATATTATGTTGAGGTTAAGTGCTGGTGTGGGTCATGTTTGGGGTGGACTCTGGCTGCATCATAATATGTGTTGAGTGGAGGTGTGTGTTGTGGGAAGTGTATGTGCATGCCCTTCCTTTGGTGGTATTGTGCTGCCAGGAGCTGTGGGATGTTTACAGTGATATAATGTGAATGTTCATTATTGTGAGGGCAGGTGTATTTTGTGAAATATGAGGGGGAGGGGTGTGTGTGTGTGTCTGTGTGAGAACACATACATCTGTAATCCAGTTGCGTTCACAAACCAAAGTGCTGAGCTGCAGTGGCAGCCGCAGAACCAAGGTCTCGGATGGGGAAGGGGGGCACTTTGTTGGGGGACACAACTAGGAAGAGGGCAATAAAGAGGAGAGAAACAAATGGGGAGCATTCACCTTGAATTGGGGGGAGCACTGCCCCCATCCCCCTTGGACCTTGATTAAGTTGTATCCCTCATGTGCTGTGCAAAGTTATTCAATGAACAGTCTACAGATCCCACAAAATTGCAGCTAAATGGACTTAACTTCAGCTGTGCTTCCTCAACAAAAAACAAATATTGCTGAAGCTGTCTTTTCGAGGGAACTTCTGCAATTAATGCCAAGGGGCTGGGAGCTGCAGGGGCAGCCATTTTTCAAACCATCTATACAGGCTTGGGATAGAGTAATGTAGGCTTTTCTTGCGTGTTGTCATATAACACTCTTCCAGTCTGACCTTGAGGAAGGAAAAGTAGTACAATCACATCTCTGACAGTGGGGAGAGGAGATGAATTTGCCCGACGCTGAGCCTCTCGCCCAAGGGTTCCTTGGAGGAAGGTCTCTGTGACAAGAGGTTTACATTCTAGAACGGGCATTGGCAAGGGAGGAGACAAGGGGTGTTTTCAGATGAGCAAGTTGATGTGGGGTGGGGTGGTCCATGGCCAATGCATGGCTTGGCCATGGAGCACCCACATATGTGAAGGACACGGGGAGAGAAACAAATGGGCAGCTTCCAGCATGGCTACCGTGGCCATGGAAGCAGCCACCGCACATTTGGCTTGCCCCACACAGCTCACTCTGGATTTCCCGGTGTTGCTCCATGAGTGGCGGAGAGTGGGTGCTCTGTGGCTGGTGGGAGTGTGCATCCAGATGCTCCACCTTCAGATGGGCGGGCGGGTGGCCATGAAGGGTAGCATCTCCTCCTAGGGATGGGCAAACAGAACGGAGTTCAGAAATTCGGATCGGTTCAGTTTGAAATTTGAGTTCGGAAATTCGGTTCAGTTCGGTTTGAAATTCGAGTTCGGTTCGGAAGTTCAGTTCGGTCGACCGAACAGACCGAGTTCGGTCGAATTCCAAACTTCCGAACCAAGTTCAGCCATTCAAAACCAGTTTTTTTGGTGTGTGTTGACACTAGGGATGGGCGAACAGAATGGAGTTCGAAAATTCGGTTCACTTTGGTTTGGTTTGAAATTCGAGTTCGGTTCGGAAGTTCAGTTCGGTCAACTGAACAGATCGAGTTCGGTCTGAACTCCGGACTTCCGAACTGCGTTCGCCCATCCCCATCTCCTCCAAAAACACCCAAGGTTGAGGAACGATAGGGAGAGACAGGGGCTACATTCATGAGACTGAGAAGCTGTACGTCCACGTGCTTCACTGTTGCCATCTGGTGGAATGGGTTCTCAGCTCAGTTCTCGCCTAGTAAATAGGAGTCTGAGCAGGCATCTGACTTTTTCCCCCACTGGAGGCAACAGAAAGTGCTGTGGATAAAGGTCCCTGCGTCTGAGCCACCAGAGCTGGCAGGCACCACGTATCTGTGCTGGCAGAGCAAGGCATCCCCTCTCTGTTTTGAGTCTATTGCCTTTTAGGTTCTTATGGCTGAAGGTGCGTGATGGCTTAAGTGATGTCTGCCCTGCTGGCGTCCATTCCATGGGGCTAGGAGAGGGGAGAGAGACTGAGAGCAAGGAGGCTTTGGTCTCCAGGTTCTCAGGGCAGCCTAAGATTTGATCAGCGCACTATAATCTTTAGGAGAGTTGGTAGGAAAGGGAAACTTGACAAAGGGCTGTGGATCATGCTTTCCCCATCCCCCTTTCTCCCAGTGCCTGACAGCTATGGACCAGGCAGTATCAGTGTCAGGAGGGAAACACAAAGCGGGGCAGTTGCACCTCTGGCTCCTGCCTAGGCTCACCCCTTCCAAGTACTGGAACTCATCGTGCTCAGGAAAAGGGAGTTGTCATGGCAGAAAGGGGCCCTTTATGTCATGACCACACCCCTTTTTCAAGCACCCTGATGTCATGGCACTTGGTAAGGGGCATGGTCCTGCCAGGAAGAGGTGGGGCAAAGTGGCACTCACGTCCCCTACCCTCTGAACGCAATTCTGCTGGTGCCTTTGTGTGTCAGGGAAATTCAGCCATTGTTCATAGCTGGGTAATGGACCGAGGCTGCAGACACACCTATCAAATCCTGCTGGCTTTAAAGCTCATTCCTCAATTCCCCTCGCGTTCCGATCCCAACCAAATGTGGCTGTGAATGCCATGAGGCAGCTGCTCTGTTCCCTGTTACCACCGTGCAGGGCTGGCTTTGCCAAGCTGGGAAGGCCGCAAAGGGAGGTTACGCTCCATTTCACTGAGGGAGGTCAGGAAAATGTGCTCTGGTTCTGGAAGGAGTAGGGATGGGCGAACAGATCGCGGTTCGGGTTCGGCCGTTTGGTTTGGCTGCGTCCGTTTCGTCCGTTCGTTTCGTCCATTCGTTTCGGCTGCGTTCGGTTCGTCCGTTCAGTTCGGCAGTTCGGTTAGTTCGCCGGGTTCGGCCGTTCTGTTTGGCCGTTCGTTTCAGCTGCGTTCGGTTCAGCTGTTCAGTTCGGCAGTTCGGTTAGTTCGCCGG
>QEPC01009472.1:18402017-18433133 GCA_003113815.1 Sphenodon punctatus | reverse complement strand
TGTGTGTCTTTGCTAAAACTGCTTGTAAGTGAGGTTTAAGGTTGTCTGCCTGCTTTTAAACCTGGCAGAGGAGGTGATTATAACCTGCCTAACCTAACTGAAATTGCTTGATTAAGTAATGTAATGTCCATCCAACATTAACCCTTGGAACTCCTTGCTGCTGGGTTATGCCGCCCACCGTTGCCCTGGCTCCGCCCACCGTTGCCCTGGCTCCGCCCACCATTACTGCCCCTTACTGCCCCTCCAACCTCAAGATCCACCAGCCGCCCCAGATTATGTACATCAATGAGGTCCCCTCCCTGCTGTCGTATCCAACACTCAGATTCTCTGATTGTCATGAATGCGGACCCTGCTGGGACATCTGTTTTCAAGCTCTCCTCCTTTAGACAGTGCCTTTAAAAGGCAGCCAAGCTTAATGGTGGCCCTGGAGACAAAGAGCATTGATATATAGGTCTGCAGCCCTTCCTGTGGCACTGTCTGGGAAATAAGGATCCAGGACTCCATGCTGTGAGACTCCACAGGCCGATGTCACTTGTGGGCAATGCCCCCTGGCAGGTCAGCTTCTGCCGTCTCCCACTCCTGCCCTTTCACAGCACGAGCTACATGAAAACAGGGCTTCTTTCTCTAATAGGAAGCTAATTAGAGGAAGGCAAGGATCCCTTGTCCTCTTCAATATTTTACATGACAGATCTGGATTGTGAAGAGCCTTGTATTGCTTAAAGTTTGGTGTGCAT
Source organism: Sphenodon punctatus (assembly GCA_003113815.1). Classification (NCBI taxonomy): domain Eukaryota; kingdom Metazoa; phylum Chordata; class Lepidosauria; order Sphenodontia; family Sphenodontidae; genus Sphenodon; species Sphenodon punctatus. The sequence goes on along the minus strand of QEPC01009472.1, from coordinate 18,432,399 downwards.
AGGAGAGTGAGGGACAGTGGTATTGGATAAGGTCAGGACGAACAGGAGACAACAACATTTCTCTGAGGCCAAATTACTAACTTCTTCTTTGTTAAAGTCCACAACCAACAAGCACTGTGGCCCCGTCATGCCAAGCACTGCACTGACACCTGCAATGTTCTCGGTGCTGAAGTGTTTACAGTCTAAATCAGGCATGGGGAACCTCTTCCCTCCCAACAGCCACTTTGAAAATTAGTACAAGTTCTGAGGGCCACATAGGAGCTGGAGGTGCTCAAGGGCTGTGGCCAGAAAGAAGAGGGTCCTGGTGACGTAGGGAGGAAATGAGATTTTTCCAAAATGGGACATGTCATTGAAATCCCGGTTCCTGATACCGTCTTGGTTGAATCTAAACCCTCTCAGTGCTTGGTAATGTCTCAACCAGCATTTGCTTTCTAGGGATGGGAGAACGCGGTTCGGAAGTTCAGAGTTTGGACCGAACTCGGTCTGTTCAGTCGACCGATCCGAACTTCTGAACCGAACTCAAATTTCAAACCGAACCAAACCGAATTTCTGAACTCCGTTCTGTACGCCCATCCCTAGTGGCAACACACACAAAAAAACTGGTTTTGAATGGCCGAACTTGGTTTGGAAGTTCGGAATTCGACCGAACTTGGTCTGTTCGGTCAACCGAACCGAATTTCTGAACCAAAGTCGAATTTCAAACCACACCGAACCGAATTTCCGAACTCTGTTCTGTTCGGCCATCTCTATTGCTTTCTTGTTTTACCAACTTTCCACCTACCAGGAGCCAGTTTACCACTTTGCTGTCTATTTTGAATCCCAAGAGGTAATACTGACACATTTCTTGCACCCCATTTTCCCTTGTGCTTCCCTGTCCCTCATTGGCTGGTATGCAGATTCCTTTACTCATCTGCAATCTAGCTGTAGATTGGTCAAACCAAAGGGAACACCACAAAAACAACAATTCTGATTGGAGCACTGGAGTGGAGGTTAAGGGGCACTGGGGGGGAGGTGAAGGGGTGGATTATTTGTACTGTGATTGACTCAGAAATGTGGAAGCAAGAAGCCCATAAGGAAAACGATACCCTAAGGAATGCAGTAGGCGGTAAATGAACAATATGCAGTAAACAGCAAGCAGGAAGTCAGTAAATGAGAACGCTGTCTTACAGTATTGTGAGAATTGATAAATCGCATCAATATCAGGAAATGGTTAGAAAATTGATCCTGGTTCCTGATATGATGAAATTTCTCTTGAGCAGCCATTCAACTGCTTGTTTCACCCCTAATCTGTACCTAGGATCTGTCTCTTATCCTTGTATGCATACCCTTCTATCAGTTTCTTTACCCTAAGCTTAGTTTTTCAATGCTTTGGGGGTAGGACCAGGATTTAGGGGCCTGATCCAGGAACTGGAAAGGGGGCAAAAAATCAACCAAAAAACAACTATCTGCAAGCCACATTTGACCCCAAGGCCTGTGGCTCCCCACCCCTGGTTTAAACCGACCGACTAGAGAAGAGAGTGCTGTTCTTATCAGTTCACACATGGGAAATGTGTTAGGCTGCATTAACAGAAGCATCGTTTCCAAGTCATGAGAAGTAATAGTTCCACTCTACTCTGCGCTGGTCAGACCTCATCTGGAGTACTGTGTTCAGTTCTGGGCACTGCACTTTGGACATCAACAAATTAGAATGGGTTCAGAAGTGGGCAACAATAGGGATGGATGAACGCGGTTCGGAGTTCGGACCAAACTCGACCAGTTTGGTCGATCGAACCGAACTTCCGAACCGAACTCGATTTTCGAACCGAACCGAATTTCCAAACTCAGCTCTGTTCGCCCATCCCTAAAAGATAATATTCCATTTAGTTCAATGGGGTTTGAATTTCCGAACTTTGTTCGGAAGTTCGGAGTTCGGAGCGAACTCGAATAGTTTAGTCGGCCGAACCGAACTTCCGAACCGAATTTCCAAACCGAACCGAATTTATGAACTCGGTTCTGTTCGCCCATCCCTAGGCAACAAGGATGGTCAGGGGTCTGCAAACCAAGTCCTATGAGAAAATGTTGAAGGAGCTGGGTATGTTTAGCGTAGAGAAGTGAAGACTAAGGGGAGACATGATAGCGGCCTTCCATTACCCGAAGGGCTGTCACAGAGAGGATGCAAAGACTCGTTCTGTCTTGCCCCTGAAAGGAAGGACAAAAATGGGCTCAAATTACAAGGAAGCAAATTTTCTTTAAACATTAGGAAGGACTTCCGAACGGCAAGAGCTGTTGGACAGTGGAATAAATTGCCTAGGGCAGTGGCGGGCTCTCCTCCTCTGGAGGTTTTCAGCTAGAGGCTAGACAGCCATCTGTCCGGATGTAGCTGGGGATTTCCTCCATTGAACAGGAGGTTGGACGAGATGAGCTCTGAGGTTCCTTCCAACTAAATGATTCTGTGAAATGGAAACATGGTCACAGTAAGGAACTTGCCAAAGGACACATGAAAAGCCTGTGGCAGAGTCAGGATAGGAACCTAAATCCCACAGGAGTTTAATGTGTTTGGGGGAAAAAAAGTTACGTGTCCCTGTTATTCTCATTTCAAAACTGGCAAACTGGAGCAGGCAGGTGTTGGCTTCACCAATGCCACAGAAGCCACCACTGGCCAAATAAAGATAATAAATCAGGTTTCTAGGTCTAAGGCCTGTGCTGAGCTCTGTTAATACTACACATCTCTGTGCAATGAATACATAGGTATTAATGAATAGTAGCTGAAATAGATAGTTAATTCCATAACCATCTTTAATAACCAAAATTCCAGATAACTTACCAGTTAATCAGTCAGTAATCAGTCAGTCCGTAACTGCATAGCACAGCAGTTAACTGATCAACTGCTTTGATGACTTAATTAATACTGATTAACTTAATTAATGCTGCTTTACCATTCCCACATAACTGATTTAGCATGTGACCAATTTACTGGTTTTTTGCATCTCGTCATTTCTGGGTTACATCTGGACCAGTAGTGTAATAGCATCCAGAAGATTCTAACTAGGCTTCTTTGAAAATGGGGACCAGTTGGGTGAGGTTGTGGGAAACAAAAAAGGAATTATGGGCAAATGGAATAAGCCATTAACACAGGAACAGATGAAAAAGTAGCAATGCAATCAATGGTAAATGGTGCAAATGGGTAAGTTGGTTAAGCCATCAAATAACGAACCGAAACCACTCGGTAACCGATTGTTGGAGAGAATTGGTTATTGCAAATTCACTAGTTACCATGTGGTTAACCATTCCAGCTGTAATCTTCCAGATCTGGCTCACCAGTTGTGACTGGGATTTTGCAGTTCCCCACTCTCTAGCTGTCTCCCCCAAACATCACTGGACCAGCCAAGACTCAATTACCCCACTTACAGCAACCGGCGCTGAGCACCACTCTCGCCCGGAGTGTGCCAGTCAGTAAGGGGTTAATCCGTCATCGGCTATAATCTCAGGACTTCACAGTCATCAGAAAAGTAAAAGGGGCTAGTCTGGTCTTGGTGGTAAACCAATAATTCCCAGTCACTACTTAGTGCCAGTAAACACACAGACACATGCTCTATAATGAGAGAGTTTTATATACAAATTGAGAGATAATACTGGTTCAGAGTAAATACAGACGGTGCATAATAAAAAGAAATCAAAATAGTTCACAGTGGGTGATTTCAGACGTTACGAGATCACGGTGAACCACACTGAACCACGCTCAACCCCCCCGCGGGGCCAAAGGGCCCGGAACGTCTGAACGGCGTGCGCCAGATGTTCATCACGCTCAATACCCACATGGGGTCAGTTTCAACCACGCTTCCCGGGCTAGCCGGGGGAAGGTCTCGGGAAGCGTGGTCAAACCAACCCCCACAGGGAACCAAGCAAAAGTAACGTCTGGACGCCAATCCCCCAGCGGAACCAAAAAAATGGAGCCCCGGCCGGGGACGAGGCACGCAGCGTCGCTGCCAGGCAACCAGCACCAACACAAACACCGGAGGGAGATTTAAAGCGAGAGCAGCAGCAAGCAAGCGTGGCGGGATGGAGCGAGGAGGGAAGCGGAAGAGAGCGGAGGCACGAACAGCGACAGCGGCGGGACAGGAGGCGGAGGACGTGCAGCCAGGCCCAGCGATGCAGGCGGAGGGGGCACAGGTGCAGGAAGGGGGCACACGGGAGCACCCGACCAGGGAGGCGCCCCGGGAACACCAACCACAGCTGCAGCCGGGTCGCGCCGCCCCGGGGACAGCGGCCGGAACAGGCCCACAGGAGGCACCCAGGAAACGGGTAAGGGCACCCACTGGGAGGGGAACAGGGGGCACAGGGGAACCCCCTGTGGAGGGGGCCGGGGGGACCCCGGGCGGAAGGCAGGGGGGCAGGGGGACCCCGGGCGGAGGGCAGGGGGGCAGGGGGCCCCCGAGAGGGCCCACACCCTCACCCAGCAACCAACCACCCCCCTTCCCCCCCCCAGACACGAAAGTCGGCCCGGGCGGACGAGCCCCAGGAGGAGCCCGGCCCCCGGCCCCCGGAGGCGCACCCCCAGGAGGAGGTGGAGGAGGAGCAGAGGCAGGTGCAGCATGAGCTGGACCGGGAGGAGGAACAGCAGGGGCCCAGCCGGAGGAAGGCCTATCACAGAGGGGGACAGTGGGGCCTCCAGGAGACCCGGGACTTCATACGGATCTGGGGGACCCTCGAGTACCAGGTGGAGCTCGCAATAAACCAGCGCAACGAGCATGTCTACCGGGACATCGTGCGCGACATGGAGGCGGCGGGGCACGAGCGCACTGTCAACCAGTGTCGCTCGAAGGCCAAGGAGCTCAAGAGGGGGTACAAGGCCCTCAAGGACAATAACAGCCGCTCCGGCCACGGGGCCCGCACCGCCCCCTACTACGATGCCCTGGACCGCATCCTTCACATGAAGGGCTCCATCGTTGCCCCACGCCTGGTGGGCAGCGCTGTGGTCCAGGGCAGGGAGCGGGCCGAGGTACCCCCTCCCCTCGCCGCCCGCCCGGTAGACACGAGCTCAGGGGACCCCCACCCCCAGGAGGACCACCCGGGACCCGCAGAAGCCCCAAGGCCCCCCCCCAGCAGCAGCCCGGAGACATCCCAACGCCGGGCCGGCCAGGCGGAGTCGGAGGTCGGCACCTTCACCACCCTCAGCCAGTGGTCCCAGGGGGAGCACTCCCAGGGTGAGGCGCCGGGCTCCGAAGGCTCGGAGACGGACATAGAGGGTAAGCGGGCCCCCAGGGCAGGGGGGGGCAAGACCAGGGGGCCGGTGGCAGGGGCGGGGGTGGGGGCCCTGCTGCAGGGGCCACAACCAGCCCCCTTCACCCGCTCCCCCCTCTCCCGCCCGCAGGACATGGGGAGCCCCAGGACCGGGCCAGCGAGACGGTGCAGGCCCCCGCGGAGGGCACAGGAGAGCAGGTGCCGGACCCAGGTAAGGCGGGAGGGCTGGGATGGCGGGAGGGCCCCCCGGGCGCCAGCCCAGGGGGGCCTCCGGCCTCAGTGGGGGAGGGGGGGCAGGGGGCCCCGGGACCCGACCCCGCTAGGGGACAGGGCCCTGCACTGACCCACCCGCCCATTTCCACAGGGCAGCCCCCGCGCGCGGCGCCTCCGCCGGCCGCGGCCCCAGCCCAGCGGATGCGGGAGTACCGGGCGCGGGTCCGCAGGCGCAGGGAGGAGCAAGCGGAGGACATCGTCCGCAGGGCGGAGGAACAGGGGGAGCGCATGATCGCCTCCGTGGACCGCATGGAGGCGGCCATAGAGCGGTCCATGGAGAAGGCCCTGGAGACAGACCGCCGGCTGGAGGCGGAGGTGCGCCTGGAGCGGAGGCGGGAGCGCCGGGAGCACCAGCGGCAGCAGGGGCTGCTCAGGGGCCTCCGGCAGGACATACAGGGCATGGTGCGGGAGCACAGTGCAAAGATGGACAGGTCCCACGACATTGGGACCTCCCTGCTCCTGCATGCGGGCACCATGTGTGCCTACGTGATGGCCGGCGCACCTCCGGGCGCCCTGCCCGCCCAGGTCCCCATGCCGGGCCCCTCGGCGCCCCCGGGCCCAGCCCTGCCGCCCCTGGCGCCCCCCCGGCCCCAGGGCCCTCGCATGCGCCTCCCAGTGCCCCCGGGCCTCCGGAGGGTCCAGCCCCCCCGGGGCGCGACCGGGGCACCGGGCACAGCTGCCCATCCGCCGCCCGGCCCCCTGCCGGGGCCGGGACCGGCCCAGGACACGGCAGGGGACACGGACAGTGGGGGGGAGGGGAGCTCCCAGAGCTCGGTGGGCCCAAGCGGCCGCACGAGGGGTCGGCCCAGGAAACGCGGGGGGATGGTGGGAAGGGGGGGGAGGGGGAGGGCCACATGAGGGCGGGTGGTGGACGGGGTCACGGGCACGGGGGTGGGGAGGGGGCACAGGGTGATTGTGTGAACTGTGTGGGCAATAAAGTGTTGTAAAGAGACAGTTGTCCCCGGCCCGTTTGTGGGGGGGACAGGGCTGTGGGACCGCGTGTACAGGGGCATGGGCACGGAACGGGGGGTGGGGCCCCCAGGGGCGGGAAGGCCCTCACAGCGGGCCCCCCCGGGCGATGTGGGTTGCAAGGGCGTTCCGGATCCTTTTGGCATACCGGTACTCCCGGGGGTTCCCTGCGTTCACGTACAGGGGAACAGGACCGGGGGGCCGGTGGGGCTCGGGGTACTCCAGGGCCGCCCCCTCGGTCTCGCACACATTGTGCAGAACGCAGCAGGCACCGATCACCAGGGCGGAGGTGGGGACGGTGAAGTCCAGGCGGCCAGCTATACTCCTCCAGCGCTGCTTCAGGGCCCCGAAGGCACGCTCCACCACGGTCCGGCTCGCACACAGGCGGGTATTGTATACCTGCTCCGCAGGGGTGCTCGGGACAGGGTAGACCTTCATCAGCCAGCGGGTCAGGGGGTAGGCGGGGTCCCCCAGGATGCAGGGGGGCATGGGAACACCCTCGATCCACCTCATGCCCATGTCCGCGAAGTCCCCCCGGTACATGCGGGCATAGAAGGGGGAGATGGTCATGATCCTGGCGTCGTGACTCCGGCCGGAGTTGCCCGTGTAGATGTCTATGAAGCGGGCCCGGTGGTCCACCACCCCCTGCAGGTGCAGGGAGTAGTATCCGTGCCGGTTCACATACTCCAGGGCCTCCCCCGCGGCCGGGCGCAGGATCTCGATGTGTGTGCCGTCCACGGCTCCGATGCAGTTCGGGAAGCCCCCGGCCGCGAAGCCAGCCATCACAGCGCCCTGGTCCAGGAGCTGGATGGTCCTGTCGAGGAGCACGCCCTCCACAGCCTCGCACACATCCCGCACGATGCAGGCGACCGTGCTGAGCCCCACCCCGAAGTGCTGGGACACGGAGCGGCAGGAGTCGGGCGTTGCGAGGGCCCAGACCCCTATGGCCACCCGCTGGACCATGGGGATGGGCTCCCGCATGGAGGTGTGCTGCCGCTCCAGCCAGGGCGTGAGGAGCTCCGCTAGGCGCAGCAGGGTGGCCTTGCCCATCCGGAAGTGGGACCCCCACTCGGCCTCCCCCCAGTGGGCCTGGGCCCGCTCCCACCAGGCCTGGGGCCGCTCCGTGACCCATAGGCTCCGCGCTATGGGCATAGCCAGCAGCGCTGCCCGGCGGAGGGTCTGCGTTGCCCAGCGGAACCGCCTCGCGGCCCCTCGGAGCGCAGCGGGCCGGGTGAGGCTCCGGCAGGCGGCCAGCCACGCCCCCCAGGCCCGGCGCCGAGCCCTGAGCCGGGCACGGACTCTCCTGCGGGCCTGCTGGCCCCGGAGGCGCACGCCAGCCCGCAGGGCCAGGACATAGCGCAGGCGGACGGCCAGGTGCACCCTCTCGGTCAGGAGGCACAGCTGCTCAGTGTGGTCACGGTGCCACTCAGCCGCGAGCGCGAGGAACATCCAGTTCCCACCTGCCCTATCGCGCTCCATGGTGCTGGGGCCCCGGTGGGGGCTGGGAGCGCTTATGGCGGCCCGGTGCTGGTGGCTCCGCCCGGGGGTCGGCCTCGCGGGCCTGCGCGCGCCCTGTGCCGGTGCGTTCCGGCTGCTCCCGCCCCCAGCACCCCGGGCCCCCTCCCCTCGCTGTTTGTAGCGGGATGGCCTTGAAGGTGCGATTAGGCAGACAGAGAGCTCGCTGTTGTTCTCTGCAGCTGTGCCGGGCCCGCACCCTACGCCTCGCTCTGTTGTGCTACAATGTTGCGGTGCGGGCCCGTGTTCCCTGTCCCGGGGGCCGGGCCGAGCCTCTCCCGGCCCTGGGCAGTCTGTGTGCCCTCCGGGCTCCGTGTCCCATTCCCTGTTGTGCTGGACCATGGCTGGCTGCCCATCCATGGGGCTCCCGCTGTCCGGCCCCCAAGGGGCCCCCCATATCTGGGCCTTCCGCGAGACCATGTCTCTGTGCGACCTGTGGCACACCCCTGCCGTGCAGCTGCTCCTGGCCGGCCCGGGGAGCCGTGCGGGTGCCTACGAGAGCCTGAGCTCCGGGCTCCGTTACTTTGGCCATGTGGTGAGCGCCCGTGATTGCCGGCTGCATGCGGAGGCCCTGGGGCTGGCTCGTTTCCCCGAGGGGCGCATCCCGGAGGTGCTGTGCGCCCATGTGCCCTGGAGCGCCTCGGAGACCGTGTCAGCGCTGGTGGTGTGTGGTCTGGGCGCCTACTCGGAGTGCCTGGCCGAGGGTGGCCCTGCCTTGGCCGTGACCTACTTCTCCTGTGTTCACGGGGCCCGTGGGTACCAGCGCACCCGTGGGGCGGCGTTCCAGCGGCTTCTGGAGCTGGGGCATCTTCCGTGGCCCCCTTCTGCTGCCTGCTGTGTGCCGGAGCCCTCCGCGGTGGAGATGTCATCCCTGTTGGCGGTGTGGGCGCGTGTGGATGTGCAGCTGGCCCTCACCATGCCCGATCCCTTCGAGGCCTACTACCTGATCGCCCACTACATGTCCTTGCAGGGGTACCGCCGGGGCATGCTGCACTGGCCCCACCTGGTCCACCGGGCGGGCCACCCGGGCCCTGGGGCCAGCGGGGCCCCCGGCAGCGGCCCGTGAGCCCCGCGTCGCTGGCCTGCCCCCCCCGGCGTGGTGCCCCCGTGTGGGCTCCCGCCCCGGCCCGGGGGGGGGCCCGGTCCCCGCTGGCCGCTCCCGACCTGCGGACCCCACCTCGGTGAGCTCCCGCCCGCCTCGCTGCTTGCTGCTGCCCCTGGCCGTGGTCCTGGGCCCCCTCCATCCCCGTGACTCCGTGGGTGCTGCCTGAGCGTCGCTGGTGCTGCGGAGGAGCACCGCTGGACCCGGCTGCCCTGCCTGTGCCAGCCTTTGACTGTGGGGCCCCCTTCCTCCTCCTCCTGGCGCCCCTCCGCCGGCCTCGCTGTGCTTTGGGGGCCCCCAACGTGCCTTGCTCCGGGGGTCCGCCCCCCCCCCCCGAGACTGCCTCTGTTCCTGTGGGGGCACCTCCTTGGACTGGACTGGACTGGGGTGGTGTGGGGGTGGGGGTTGCTGCTGTCTGTGCCTTGCCCCGTGGTGGTGCCCCCCCCTCCCTGCCGGTGTTCCGGGTGGGGTGTTCCGGGCGCCCCTTCCCCCCTTCCCGGCCTTTCCCTGGTGTGTGTGTGTGTGTGTGTGTGTGTGTGTGTGCCCGGGCGTGTGGCCGTGCATTGTGCCCCGCTGCGGGACCGCTGTGTGAGCCGGCTGTCAGCCTGTTCTCGCTCTTCCCCCCTCCCTTCCCGTTTCCCTTGTGTGGGCGTTCCCTTGTGTGCCTTGTGGCTTCGTTTGCCCTCAGTCGGCCATGTCTGTGTCCCGCCCCTGCCCGGTGCCTTGTGGGGGTTTAGCGCCCGGCGGGGGTTCGGCTGCACGTCTGTTGTGCTGCCACGGGCCGCGATGGTGCGGCCCGGTTCCGGCCCGTGGTCCCGTTCCCGGCACGTCTGTTTGGGTCGTTTTCCAACCCCCGGGCGTGGTTGCGCTGTTCGCCCCCCCTCGTGGTTCGCTGTGGTGAACCGGCCGCCCGTAACGTCTGAAAGTACCCAGTGTTAACTCAATTCAGAATACGTCCCTGTCCTACCTAAGTTCAGGTCTACATCTATAAAGCAATTTGTCAGCTGGCCCAAGTGTCACAGGCTGATGCTGCTTCTCAGGAATTCTCCCCCAGGAAGTCTCTCTCTCTCTCTCTCTAGGTGCTATCAGGCACCCCTTATTTATTTATTTATTACAATATTTTTACCCTGCCTCTCCAACATCTAGTAGCTCGAGGCGGCTTACCAATATAAAATATTTTAAAACATACAAAACTGTAAAATCAATAAATAAACCAAACAGACTATCAAAAGGGGGTGCCACAGAATAAAACAGGAAACACCTTAACACTCTACCCCCCCCCCCATCCCATCACCCTCGCAGAAGGCCCAGCGGAACAGCCAAGTCTTACAATAAACGACGGAAAGGGGCGAGGTCTTGGGCCACTCGGACCTCTGTTGTAAGGGACTTCCACGGCCTAGGTGCGCCGGTCACCAACAACACCCTCTCCATAGTCGCCCCCCGAGTACCTCAAGAAGTGCACTCTCGGCAGACCTTAGCGGCCACAGGGACCGATCCAAAACACAGAGAGTGAGGTGTTCAATATTCATGCTGATCCTTTGTTTCTCTTGCCACCTCTCCCCTGATACCTAGGGTCACGTAGACTGCTTGAATGTGCATTGGGAGAAGACCCTATGAATTGTTATTAATAAAATAATAATAATTAATTATTATTATTATTATTATTATTATTATTATTATAAGCATTTGTATAGCGCCAGCTGTGTACCTAGCGCTATACAGAACAATAAGATAGATGCGGTCCCTGCCTACGGCTCACAATCTAATAGACACGGAGGGGCGAGACAAGGAGAGGGGACGTAGGGAGAGACATTTGGGCCAGGCTTGGCTTATCTTGATTTGACAACCTGAAGGGCAAGTCACAGAGAGGATGGCAAAGATTTGCTCTCTCTTGCGCCTGAAGGCAAGACTAGAAATAATGGGCTCAAGTTACAAGAAAGAATTCGATTTCGGTTAAACGTTAGGAAGAATTTCCTAACGGTGAGAGCTGTTCGACGACGGAACAAATTGCCTAGGGAGGTGGTGTGCTCTCCTTTGCTGGAGGTTTTCAGACAGAGGCAGGTTGGCCATCTGTCAGGGATGCTGTAGCTGCAGATTTCCTGCACTGAACAGGCGGGTGGACTAGATGCCCTCTGAGGATCCTTCCGACTCTAAGATTTCCTGTTCCTTTTCCTAAATATTTACTATAACTTTCATTCTAGCTTCTACAATCAATCATTCATGTCATCTAATCAACACAACTTTGTTCTATATGTTACACCGATCATGTAGACACCCAACACCGCCAGGTTACATCAATTGATTTTACAACATGCTGCTGCTGAGAACACATGCACTCATGACATCTTGGTAACTCATAATCCACGTGACACCAGTTTGCACCAGTGGTTTGCTCCAGTTTTACCATTGTTCATTGGGGGACCATTGGAGTTACCCTAGAGAATAAAACTCCAGTAAATCAGGTGTAAATGAAAGTAATTGGTGAATCAAGTCCTAAAACACAAGAATTCCCATTTGCAGATAGTGTCATCCCACTTGGAACCCTGAGCCACAGTTTGAGAAATTAGACCAGTCAGGCATCCCCTCCCCACCCCCGTGCGCGCATGTTCTGGCTGTGGAGGAGAATGCGCAGCCAGAATATGCGCAGGTATTGGCCAGTCTGAACCACCACCACCACCACCTGCCCCCGCGGCTTTACTGGCAAACATATGCATGGATGCATAGCTTGGTTTCCTGCTCTACATCTATGTGCATGTCTTCCGGCAAAGCCACGCCGGGGGTGGGGTGGAGGCTTTCAGTCCGGCGGATCCCCAAGCATATCCTGGCTGCGCATTCTCCCACACAGCCAGAATATGCACGCTGGGGGTGGGGGTGGGGATGTTTGAAAGTGGTCTTATTCCCTAAGATTTTGCAACATGCACATCAACCTACCTGTATCTTTATTTCTGGAGAGATAGCTGCCTACCATCAGGGCGGGGGCATTGCTAGACTCCTTTCTTGCACAGCGCAAAAACATCCTGATATGATGGCAGAGAGAACTGCCGATGAAGCTGGGCGTGCGAGGCAGGGCTGCAGAATCAGGATTAATGGTAGGGCATCTTTCAAGCAAACTATATCTCCAAACGCTTTCCGGAGTTAAATGATACAAGACGGTGGATAATATATGGTGTAAATTGCAGAAAAAAGTGGCGTGAAAATATTGCACAGCGAATAAATTAAAGCTTTCAGTCATAAAGCCAATAACAGGGAAAGGAGAATGAGGAGGCAGAGGCGGGGAAGAGGATATTGTACAGATGGGATTTGAAAGGAGGTGGACAATCTATCAGTGGAATTTATGGGTCCTGTGCACGATGGCTTGGTTCATCCTCTGTCCAGGATGGATACTGCTGAGTCCCTTTACCTCCCAATTGACATCACTGCAATGTACTGACGGAGGTGAAGGGTTGGTGTCTACCCTATCTAAAAGCAGTGGCTCCCAACAGACCACTGTCAACTCTCCAAATTTCCCATGGACCGCAAGCCCTTGCCGGAGATGTCCCTGGCCAACACAATTACTGCAGGCTGGCCCCAGTGGTGTAAAATGGGTGACTTCAGTCCCCTCTAACCAGGCGCACCTCCTAGTTCTTGCTTGGAAGGATTCTCTCGGGGTATAAATGCCCGTCAGGATATTGTGCGGATCTATATGCCTCACTGAGGCAGGATCCGTATCATCATAGGGCGCCAAGCAATGATAGGGAGCCTTCGGCCAATTCCCAACCATACACCGCTGATAACCCACACCAGGAGGGGGGAAGGAGAGAGAGTGCGTGCCTCGTGCAGGATGCCGGGAAGGGGGACCCAGGCATGAAGGGGAAGGAGAAGGGGCAATGCTCACAGGGGAGATGGGGAGGGAACCAGGAAAAGGGGTACTCGCACTCACACCTCCGCTCATCACACACGCTCCAAGGATCACAGGGGAGGGGCAATTAACACTCGTTCTCTATCTTAGGGAGGCAAGATTCCAAACACGTCTTCACTCTACTCCGCACTCACTTCACTTAGCTTTGCTCTCAGGGCTGGTCTCCCCGCATCGATCACCAGCGCCGACTGAGCTGTGGCGCTGGGTCTTCTATCCAAAGCCCCACCCCCCGCACGCGCCTGGAGGCATGCTAAACGTCATCGGGGGTGTGTGGCCCCGCCTCCACTGTCATCTTGTCCCTGCCCGACGCCCTGCGCATCCAGCGGTATCGCTATCCCGTGCTGCGCAGGGGGGCGGCTCTCTGGCACCACAGCAGGCCCCGCGGCCGGTGCTGCATCTGCTGGCCTCTCGGGGGAAGAAGGTAAGGCCCGTGCCCCACGCTGGGGCTCCTGCTGTCGTGGTGGCTGCCCCTGCCGAGGGGCTCTGACAGTACCCCCCCGTCAAGGCCCCCGGCCAAGGGTCCAGGACGGCCCAGTTTGGAAGGGTGACGGAGTTGGAAGGACCGGACCAATTGAGGGGCTGAGACCCCCGATGCCGGTTCCCATGAGCGTTCGTCAGGACCAAAGCCAGCCCAGTCCACTAAATATTGGAGGCAGCCATAACGTAGGCGTGAGTCAAGAATATCCCAAACCTCATATTCGGATCCATAGGGGGATATGTGCAAGGGAGCAGGGGAATCGGGGGGAGCAACCTGGTTCTGGGGGTGAGCCCGTTTCAGGAGGGAAACATGAAAGGTGAGATGTATCCGTAAGTGTGGTGGTAGCTGAATGGTGTAAGTAACCTCATTCACCTGTCGAAGAATAGGGAACGGGCCTATGTAGCGGACGTCTAATTTCGCCAAAGGGCGTGAAGAGGGATAATGTCGGTGACTGACCCAGACTAGGTCTCCTGGTGTCAATGAGGGGCTTGCCGTTCGATTTTTATCTGCTGCTTGTTTGTATCATTGGCAGGCTTGTTCTAAGGTGGCCTTGGTGATGCGCTGAGCATCTTGAATGTGTTGGACGAGCGCACCAGCAGCAGGGACCTGGATGGCCGGATGATCAGGGATGCCGATTTGAGGGTGGAACCCTGAAGAGACAAAAAGGGGGGACTCCCCAATGGAGTCATTCGGGGCATTGTTCAAGGCAAACTCAGCGAGGGGCAAACATGCGTACCAATCATCCTGCAGATAGTTGGCGTAGCACCGAAGGTATTGTTCTAGATTTTGATTGGTACGCGCCACCTGACCATTGCCTGGGGATGATAGGCTGTGGTTGGTTTTAGGTTGACCTCGAGGGCTGTAAATAAGGCTTTCCAAAACCGGGAGGTGAACTGCGTGCCTCGATCACTAATGATCTCAAGACGCCATCCATGTAATTTTACCACAAGCCTTATAAACAAAAGGACGGTGTGCCTGGCCGATGGCAGCCCTTTACAGGCCACAAAATGGGCCTTTTTCGTGAAATGATCCACGACCACTAATATGGTATTATAGGCTTTAGAAGGAGGAAGATCCACAATGAAGTCGAGCCCTACACGTTGCCAAGGGCCCTGAGGAGTCGGCAAAAGTTGTAAGAGCCCACTGGGAGCTCTACGAGGAACCTTGGTTTGTGCACATATCGTGCATTGCTCAATGTATTGGTGGACGTCTCGAGCCACGGACGGCCACCAGAAGGCCTGCCGGATCATCTGCAATGTGCGGTGAGGTCCTGGGTGCCCTGCCACGGGTGCATCATGATGGGCCCATAAGATCTGCGGTCTACATGAAGGGGGCACCACAATACGTCCTTGTTTCTTCCATAACAAGTTCTCCAGGGTGACAGTGGGATCTCAAGTGCCCTCCTCTTTTACTTGGCTGGCTTCCCGGAGTTGATTCCACCAAAGCTAGGTAGCCGCAAAGACCTTGGTGTCAAAGAGAGGTCCCTTCAGAGTCCGGGCTATTTCCTGTTCATCATAATAGCGAGAAAGGGCATCCGCAAGAATATTCAGTTTCCCTGGGCGATAACGTATGGTAAACGAGAACCTTGCAAAGAATAATGCCCAACGAGCATGTCAGGCGTTTGTAGTTTGTGCCGTTTGCAGGAAGGTGAGATTCTTGTGGTCTGTGATAACGACGACGGGGTGTGGGGAGCCCTCTAGATAATGTCACCATGTTTCAAATGCCATTTTAATGGCAAGAAGTTCTCGGTCCAATACCGTGTAGTTGCGTTCCGTAGAGGTAGGTTGCCATGAATAATAGGCACAGGGCAGAAGCTGCAGGGGGTCTGTGGTTTCTTGGAGGAGTACCACACGAATGGTGGTGCTGGATGCATCGGACTCCACATAAAAAGGGTTTTTGAAAATAGGGTGTTTTAAGAGGGGGGCCTGTGTAAAAGCACGCTTGAGGTACTTAAAACTATGGTCCTGCACCAGCCCCTACACATAGGGACTATTTTTCTTTAGAAGTTGAGTAAGAGGGGTTGTAACGGATTCATAGTTAGGGATATATTGTCTATAATAATTGGTACTCCCTAGGAAGCGCTGGAGTGGTTTGACCGCTCTTGGAATTGACCATAACTGGATGGCTTCAATCTTTCGGGTATCCATCGCAATTCCCTTTGGGGTAATTACGAATCCCCAAAACTCGACAGTGGTTAGGTGGAAGGCACACTTCTCACCTTTGCAGTACATCTTGTGCTCTTGTAACCGTTGTAGGACTTGCTGTACATGTTGAACATGCTGTTCGTAAGATGCAGAATAAATAAGGATGTCATCCAGGTAGGCGATAACGGAAACATCTAAGAGATCTCGAAATATATCGTTAATGAAATGTTGGAAAGTCGCTGGAGTGTTAGCAAGGCCGAACGGCATCACCAAATATTTGTAATGCCCATAGCGAGTGCAAAAGGCTGTTTTCCATTCGTCCCCTGGGCAGATGTGCACTAAATTATATGCCCCTCGCAAGTCCAGCTTCGTGTAGATAGTTGCCCCTTGGAGCCTATTAAGGAGTTCGGGGATGAGGGGCAAAGGGTAGTAATTTTTTATGGTCACGGCATTGCGGCCCCGATAGTCAATGCAGGGGCGGAGCCCACCATCTTTTTTAGCTACAAAGAAGATGGGTGCCCTGGCAGGGGAGCAAGAGTGGCGAATAAACCCATTTTGTAGACTCTCGTCGAGGTATTGTCGTAAGGCTTGCAGCTCGGGGACGGAAAGTGCATAGATCTGCCTGAATGGGGACTCAGTTCCTGGGAGTAAATCAATTGGACAGTCATAAGTCCAGTGTGGAGGCAAGTCGATGGCCCGAACTACACTGAAGACGTTGAGGTAGTCTGCGTATTCCTCAAGGGGCTGAAAAGGGGATGCCCGCTTTTCCTCGGTAGAGGTGAGCAGTCCACATATCTTAGGTTGTGGGTGCCAGCATCTCTGCTTACAATACGGGGAGTTTAAGGCAATCTGTCGCTGAGTCCAGTGGATCTGTGGATCATGTTGGTCCAACCAGGGCAATCCCAAGACTACCTGGAACAAGGGGGTACATACTATGTCGATAGACAATGTCTCTGTATGAGGCCCCAACTGGCACTGCAGGGGTGTCGTCTGCGTGGTAAGCGGCCTGGAACTTAGGGGGGATCCATCAATAGAGTATACTGCTTCTGAGTGGGGTCAGGGTCGCATGGGAATGGTGTGGGCTTTTATCAACATCGTGTCTATGAAGTTCCCAGAGGCCCCTGAATCCACCATGGCCCATACCACGAGAGAAAGATCAGGATCTATGCAAATGGTTAAGGGGACCTTTAAATGAAGGGGGGCAGCTCCGCTCATAGAGGGGATTAAGTTCATGGCTGTGAGGGCCCCTGTCCCTCCCGACCCCATGCGTTTCCCAGGGTTCGACGTTGTGGTGTTAAGGATGGACATTCATAGACAAAATGGTTGGGTTCCCCGCAATAGAAGCAAGCCCGCATCCGTCGTCTTCTCTCCTTTTTTTCTAGGGTAAGTGGGCTCCGGGATGCTCCAAGTTGCATCGGCTCAACCTCAGGAGTCTTAGCTGAGCCGGCCGCAGGGAGCGCTGGAGGGAGTGAACGAAGGACGCCAAGTCGAGGTTCCTGTCTCCGCTCTTGGCGCCTTTCTGCAAGATGATTGTCTATCTGTAACGACAATGTAGCTAGCTCCTCCCAGGTATCAGGAAGGGTAGTGAAAGCTAACTGGTCCTTGAGTTCGTCGCAGAGGCCCTTCCAGAACATGACTCGCAGAACTGCATTGGGCCACTGTAATTCGAGGGCCAATTGCTGGAACTTGGTAATGTAGTCAAGCAAGTCCTCTTTGGCTTGACATAGTGACATAATCGCGGTTTCCGCATCCTGAACCCGGTGGGGGTGGTCGAAGTGAAAGGTGAATTCTTTAATAAAGTTGTCATAGTCCGATAAGAGGGGCTATTCTCCTTTAACAACGTGGTGGCCCACTCTAGCGCCATCCCCCCGAGGTTTCCTATTATACAAGACACTTTCAACATGTCGGTGGCATATGTCTGGGGCTGCATCGTAAACGTAAGCCTACAGAGGGCTAGAAACCCCTGGAAGGCCTTCCGGTCCCCAGAAACCTTTTTTATCTGGGAGCCCCATGGCTCCCGGGGTGTCATGACCGGAGGGGGTTAACAGCTATGGGGGCAGCCCCCGGCACTGGTGCTATAGCCGGTGGATCATCTCCTGGGTCTGCCTGGGCCCGGAGTTGGGCCACCGAGGTAGTTAAGGCTTGCTGGTTCATCTTTAAGTCCTTAACTTCCATCGCCACTGCATGCACTAATTGCCCTATCTCTTGGGCCAAATCTATAGGGCTATTCATAATTCGTAGGGCAGGGAGGGAAGGGGGTAATGTGCTGGTGATTCTGTCACGGGGGTAGGGCGGGAAATGCAAGGAAGAGGGACCCACCAGGTGAAGGAATACTGATCCCAACCACAACCATCCACTCTCGTGCACACCACCTAACCAGACGCACCCCCTAGTTCTTGCTTGGAAGGATTCTCTCAGGGTATAAATGCCCGTCAGGATATTGTGCGGATCTATATGCCTCACTGAGGCAGGATCCGTATCATCATAGGGCACCAAGCAATGATAGGGAGCCTTAGGCCAATTCCCAACCATACACCGCTGATAACCCACACCAGGAGGGGGGAAGGAGAGAGAGTGCATGCCTCGTGCAGGATGCCAGGACGGGGGACCCAGGCGTGGAGGGAAAGGGGAAGGGGCAATGCTCACAGGAGAGAGGGGGAGGGAACCGGGAAAAGGGTTACTCGCACTCACACCTCCGCTCATCACACACGCTCCAAGGATCACAGGGGAGGGGCACTCAACACTCAGTCTCTATCTTAGGGAGGCAAGATTCCAAACACGTCTTCACTCTACTCCGCACTCGCTTCACTTAGCTTTGCTCTCAGGGCCGGTCTTGCTGCATCGATCACCAGCGCCGACTGAGCTGTGGCGCTGGGTCTTCTATCCAAAGCCCCACCCCCCTGGAGGCGTGCTGAAAGTCATCTGGGGGGCGTGGCCCCGCCTCCATTGTCAGCTTGTCCCTGTCCGACACCCTGCGCATCCAGCGGTATCACTATCCCGCGCTGCGCAGGGGGGGGGGCTCTCTGGCACTGCAGTAGGCCCCGCGGCCAGTGCTGCATCTGCTGGCCTCTCGGGGGAGGAAGGTAAGGCCCGTGCCCCGCGCCGGGGCTCCTGCTGTTGTGGTGGCTGCCCCCGCCGAGGGGCTCTGACACAGCCGGAACAAATGACACTTTGCTGTAGCTGTGTCCCGTGCTGCATCCAGCTGCATGTCACTTTTCATGGCCTCTCAGACTATGGGTACTTTTAGTCAAGCACCTCCCCTCCCACCTCCCACCCACTATACATGTTGCAGGGCATCCATAGGGCACCATGTCAGCCCTGAAACATGTATAGTGGGTGGGGAAGGGCTTGTCTAAAAGCACCCTATGAGTGGGTGACAGACCACAGTTGAGGAGCCACTAGTTTAGGGTCAAGTGCTTTGGGGTGACTTCATTTTTGTGAAGCCTTGTTAAAAAAAAAAACTGTCTGAAATGTACTGGATTTTTAGAGTGTGGACTTATAGTGTCTCCTTGAAGGTGCCATTCACTTTAGTTTCCTTGAGAACATCTCGACCTACTTTCTTGTAGTAGTCCCCTAGCGATGGTGTCTGCGCCATGTGCCTCATCTCTCTTAATAAGGGGGTTCAGAACTTCTCATCTTCACACCACTGGGAGGAATGAGAAAATGAGGCAATGTCCATTGGCCAAGAGAGCACAGGAGCTCTGTGGGGAAACAGCTGGGAATTGAACCCACACAGTCCCCTTGTATTCCTAGTATCCTTCCTATCTATATGATGGCGTGATGGAGCAGGCCAGGCAGTGGCCCCTTTACAGATTTCTAAGCTTCTGGGGGGGTGGGATGAAAGTAGAAAACATAGGAACCCAGGCAGTTCGCTGCAGGCTGTTGAGAGATCAGCCATGTAGCCAGAAGTGGGGAACCTCCGACCCATGGTTCACTTCTATCTCACAGAACCTCTTCAACCAGCACATGTAAACCCCTCCAAACTTACATTCACTGCAAAATGCTCTCCGCTTCCTGCCAGCCCACAGGAGAAAGCCAGGAAGTGGGAAACCTCTCGGTGCCCTGCATCTACAGAGCATTCCTAGTGAAGCCACTTGCCCCTCACCCACCCACCCACCGAGTGGTCTGCGGGGGTCAGGGCCTTAGCCTGGAGCACTTCTAGCATTGCTTCATAAATACCTTTTGGGATGATCTGGCCTGTGGGGGATGTTTTCTGCCCTTAATAAGGAATGCTCATGCTGGGCGCTGTCCCCAGTTCTGAAGCGAAGACCCAAGGGAGAAGGCTTGGCTGCTGCAGTAACTTAATGACCAGAAATAGCTGCGTTGCCACAAGGATAACTGAAGGTCAGAGTCATGCTCTTTACATATGGATGGAGGCATTTCTGAGGTGAATTCTATGGCCTGTGTTACTTGGGAGATCAGACACGGGCCTCTATTGGCTTTAAGACCAATAAGCTCTAGGAGATAATGGCTGTGAAGGAAGTCATATTTTTGGAACCCGTCCTTCTTAAGAAGAAACCTATTGTTCCTAATTTCAATGGCTCGTGCGTTGTTGTACAAGTTTGTAAGTCACTCAGCACGTTTACAGCTGGCTCCTCTCGTCAATGCAATGAGAAGTCGAGTCTGTTTGTGGTCACCCCTCTGATGAGATAATGAGATGTGAGTCTTTGGTGTGTTTCAGAAGCTGCTGTCCTACAGCAGGACAGCTGAGAGTGCTCAGAGGCTGGGAGAGGAGATTAATTAATGTTAAAACACACAGTTTGATGTGGCAATGAAATTTCCATTATAATAATCTCTCATTATCTTGTAGCACAAGTGTCTTGGCAATCCCAGGTGTCTCCCCTCCCTCCTCACTGGAAATTGTTTGTTTCCACCAATTGAAAGGGAGATGGATCCCGAAAGGAGAGGATGTTGTCCCCTTTCTGGGCGCGTACATCTGCTGTGGAGTAGGGGGGGTTGGTGTGTGCCGGCTGGGGAATGGGACATGCTCTACGCAGAGAGACAGATGTGGGTGGGAGAATTCTCTTAATAATGGTTTGACACCATGAAGCCACAGCTGCAGAGCAGGTGTGCTGGAGTGACAGCCACTGAATCCTATAATTGCTCCCAGATGAAATATAGCATTGAGACAAGCATCCTCTACACTGCCCCCTGTTGGTAGTTCTGTGAATAGGGTTGCCATCTTTCCAGAAGCTTTGACCCCAAAGGGGGAAGGGCCATGTTGGCAAGAGACGTGATCAATGGACTTCCCCATCCCTTTCCAACATGGTGACACCCCCAGATCAATGAATAGCACTGCAAAATAGGGGCTTTATTCAGAGTTCAGAAATGGTGTGTAAAAACCAGGGACTTTGTGGGTCAAACATGGAGGGGTGTTAACTGTAGCCAATCAAAAACTTTCCCATTAGAATGAGAAGGAGAGCTCAGCCTTCATGACTGTTTAATGCTTGGCCTCTCTACTGAGGCTGCCGACAGGGTGTCAATTAGTGTCAAGTTGCACATGAAAGTCTGCCTGTTGGGAACGGTATTGATTGAAGCAGGCCTTTCTCCTTGCACACAGAAAAGATTTATTGCAGGCAGACACCAGAAAGCTGCCTATCCTGAGATCTGAGCATCTTTGGCCACAGTTCACCCAGCCTACAACTGAGGGGCAATACTGTGCCCTTCCTAAAATACTGCCCCTCGGTCAATATGTCTGCCCTCTCTGTCTCCCCTCAGAAGATGGGTCTTGCAGTACGCCATGAAGGTCAATACACTGAGGCTTATCAGATTAGGAAAGAGAGCAATCACCAAAACCAAAAAGTTGTCATGGAGAAAATGCTTCTTCTATAAGCACAGGAAGGACCCTTAACTCAAAATACTCCAGTGATCCCAAGCCCTGTGGAATGGCACACGGATGTACATGTGTGCAAATTGTGTGCACCCCTGGCATAGAGCCCATGGCCGTGCGTGCGCGGCGGTGTCCATGAGGGCTGGGATAACAGTCACTGACCACAGCCATGGTAGTATAGCAAAAGGGGAGAAGTGCTCTTTCAAGTAGACAGGTCCTAGGGTACAGTCCAACCAACAACTTAACTCTAGCCAGAAACCCAACATCAGCCACGGAACAGAAAATCAAGAATTGCCAGACACGATCAGACCCATGACCCATCTATTCTGGCCTCCTGTCTCGTACAGTGGCCAACACCCTCCAGAAGAGGTGCAAAAAACTTCAACTGGGCAAATGTGGAAACTTTGCCCCATGTAGACCCCAGTGCACTGGTGCCATTTGCTCCTTATTAGGAACCCTCCCAGGTCCTGCGGTCTCATTGCTTTCCCAATGTTTGGAGGCCGTGGTGGATTGGATGAGGAAGAGCAGACAAACTAAATGGAGAGGGAGTTCTCAGTGGCCGGGCCGCGACTCTGGAACTCCCTCCTGGAGGAAGCCCGCCTGGCCCCAGGTCTGCTGGCATTTTGTCGAGCCTGAAAGACCTGGCTGTTCACCCAGGCCTTCGGAGGGGAGGAGGGGAGGGTTGGGTAGCTGGGGGATATGGGATTGTTTTTTAAATCACTGATGAAGTTGTTTTTAAATATTGTTTTTATGGAATTTTATTGCATTGTTAATTGTTGGAAGCCACCCCAAGATGCCGTAGGCATGAGGGTGCAGGTAAAAAATATTTATAAATAAAATAAATGAATAAAAAATAACCAGTGTCCCTTTCTGCAGCTCTTCCATGGTACACTGGGGAATGAGGCAGTGCACCAGGACTATTTCTATGCTCAAACTGGTCCCAGTCTCACCTTATTCCAAGACTCCTGTGGCTGATGGACACATTGTATTTGATCCAGTTCTGAATAGGAAACATCCAGTAGCTTGGCCAAAGTCACCACCTCCCACAAAAGTCACTGCTCCCATTGGCTCATGCCTCACTAAGGACCCAGCTGGCAGGACCTCTGCTGGAATAGACTCTGAAAAACAGGGAGGGGGAACTTTTTCTCTCCCCGGGGGAAGGACAATTTAAATAAAGTCTGGTTGTGCGAGTCAATTAGTGATGGCGTGTGGTCCAGTGGATAGACCAGTGATCTGGAAGCCGGGAAGGGTGGCTCTGCCATTAATCTGCTGTGTGTCCTTGTGCAAATCCCTTCCCTTATCTGTGCCTCTGTTTATTCTCCCTCCCTTTGTACATCTTTTTTCCTCTGGATGTGCAGGACCTGGCATGACTGGGGGGATAGGGAGTGGGTGGGCTGATTTCAGTTGCTACTGTAACTCAGCTAATGTTGGGTGTTAACAAATGCAACACTGGCCCAGTTTGCCCACTCCGGCCAGTGCTGAACAACGCTGCATGTCTGTGCGGGTCCGGTTCAAAACCCGGTGGGGTTGGTGTCTGGGCAGGAAACAGAGGGCCCGGTTCCACAGTCCAGTTGTGCAAGCCGCCCAGGTGGGCCAGAGCAGGGGAAATCGAGTGAGTGTATCTGTTTTTCTGCCTGCCTGGACCAGCGTGGGGTGTGTGGCTGCAGGATGGGGCCCATCATGGCGGGGGGATGGGGCGCCGGCTGCAGGATGGGGGCAGAATCCACCAACCACATGTTGCTCCCCTTCCCTCTTTCCTGGCCGGGTCAGGCTGAGAAAAAGTTTGGTTCTGTCACCCGACCTCACCCGGCTGGAGGTGGCAGGGGCAGTCATCCCACCCCTGGACATGTAGCCGCAGCAGCAGATGCATGTATGTTAACACACATTGTCATCCTTTTGGCCAGAGAGGTTAGCCAAGCCCAAGATGCTTTTGCACAGCTCTTTCTGTTTGCAGCTAGATATTTTTGGTGCAAAATTATATATATATATATAAAGTTAACAAAACTATAGTCCAGAAGCTCTGTTTCCATGAACCGTGGTAGGCAAAATAAGAGGTGATTTCCTTGCTTTAGGATCCCAGAAGTGCTGCTCTCAGCCAGTTGTGCCCCCCAAGGAAGCCTTGCAATTCCAGTTCCTTCTAGGACTGCGAACCAAATTCTTGTCCCAGAAGCTCAGGCTCCAGCTAATCTCTTCTGACCCTACTTTGTACCTGCATGAGAAATGGCCAGGTCTCTAACTGCCAACTCCTTTGGCCTGACTGGAGACTATTTTTCAGTGGCTAAGGTTCTGCGTAGGAGACTTTGAATCTTAGAACCATAGATTTGGAAGGAACCGCAAGGGACATCTAGCTCTTTGAACAGCTGGAGAATTGGCCATACCTAATCTATCCCAGAACTCTGTGTTTCTTCATTTACCCTCAGGAACACAGGAGAACAACTGTGCTCAATCATTTTTAGGATAGCCTTTCATACGAT
Source organism: Sphenodon punctatus (assembly GCA_003113815.1). Lineage (NCBI taxonomy): Eukaryota > Metazoa > Chordata > Lepidosauria > Sphenodontia > Sphenodontidae > Sphenodon > Sphenodon punctatus. Next base: position 18,408,496 of record QEPC01009472.1, on the reverse strand, counting down.
ATCCTCCTTAGCCTTCACTCCTCCAAGCTAAATATAGCCAGTTGAATACCCCTTTCTCTTGAGCTCAAATACAAATCCAATGAATGTAGCGAAGGTCAGGCTGTCAGCCCAATAATATAATACGTTTAAGGCTTGTTCTGAGGCAGAAGTGGACTTAGAATTAAAAATCTCAGCAGCTCATGTCAAACCATGGGAGTTCCGTATATTTGCTTCGAAACTGTTAATGGTGCCCTCCCTGGGGGAATAGCTTCACTTTCAACAGAAGGCCCTAAGCAGGTCTCTGTGTGCTGCGGGATATTCATGCTGGGTGTTTGTGTGCTGAAAAGGAGATGTATATGCATGCATCTATAGGAACATGAATAATTGGCTTCTCCTCCCAGTGGGGATGGCGAGGGGGGTCTCCACTGCTGTAAATCACATTTATCTATTTAAAATTACTCTCACTAGCAGAAGCCCAGGAGAGGAAGCAGCTTGCTTTTTAGGCACTGCCCCCATGGAGTGGCCGCAGCGTGCTTGCAATACAGAGGCGTGATTTGCATTCTGCTTGCTTGGACTGAGCGCGTACAAGGCATTGTTTGTTTCTTGCCTCAATCCACAGCCCAGACCCTTGTGTTGTGTTTTTGATGGAGGGATGGTTTGCTGAAAGATCTTGCTGGACTTTGACAAATATGAGCCCATGTTGACTTTCTGATGTCATCCTCTTCTCTGTTAGCACCGATTTGTCTATGGTTGAGACACTCTAACCAAGAGGAATAAGATGTTAAACCTAGAGGACCAGGGTTTGAATCCCACCTTAGCCATGGGATCACTGGGTGGCCTTCGCCAAGTTACTACCTCCTAAACACTCTTTCCAATCTGTGGAATGCGAATAATCATGACTAACGACCTGTGTTCTCCCCAGTGCAGAAAATGCAGTGACTATATGTTCCTGATGATGACCTATCCCAGGCCGTGTTTAGACGAGCGTGGTGGCGCCCGCGCTTGTTTTCCAAAAGAGCCGGCAGTCCGTTCTACACGTGACCCCGCTGCTGAATACGCGCATGCGCGGGCGATGCGCATCCATTTCCGGCCGCGAAATGACCGGGTCGGCAATCGAGGCCAGTCATACGTGGCTGGAAATGGATGCGCATCACCCGCACATGCGCGTATTCGGTGGCGGCGGCACGTGTAGAACGGACTTCCGGGTCTTTTGAAAAACAAGCGCGGGCGCCGCCGTGCTCGTCTGAAAATGGCCTGAGAAGGGGGTGGGAAGGTGTACTAGATAAGAATAGTAAAGTTCAACTCCAAGTTAGGGTGGGTTATAAATTGATCTCATGATTATTTGTGCTGTAGTAGTCCCTTGGAATCTCAACCACGACTGGGGCCTCCTTGTAATAGACACAGAATGAGAGACAGTGCCTACCACAAAGTGTTTGCAGGCTTAGGTTGTAAGCTCTCAGGCAGGGACCGTGTCTATCTTATTCTTTGTAAAGCGCCAGGTACATCGCTGGCGCTATATAAATGCTTATAATAATAAATAGAAATGCCAGTGGATGGCTGGGGAAACAGCAATGCAGACAAAGATTTGCCGAAATCCACATGGCAGATTAGTGGCAAAATGAGGACTGCTGGCACATGGTTTTTGCATACTGGATGAAAACGCCCAACCCTTTTACTTTTCTGGTAAAAATTCAAGTTAGGAGCTCCAACTTCACCTTTAGAAAACTCTTCAAACTCATGGTGTTCCAGAGTTGTGGTGATGTATCATTCATCGTGACGTAACAGTTCCCTCTCTTGCTGGTCTTCATTGCCAAGATTGTTTTCAAGGCCATGATCACCAGAACTTAGGTGTCAGTCTTGGAAGCCTTTCATTGGGAGCCAGATTCCATCAAGTAGTCCAGAGAGAGAGAGAGAGAGAGAGAGAGAGAGGGTGGTTGCTGTGTTGATCCCAAAAGCAATAGAGGGACTCAAAGCCATTTGGAGGATTACTTTTATTAGACCAGCTCCTGTGGGTGAGGGTATGCAAGATTTTCAGCCACAGATGACTCTTCCTCAGTCTAGTAACAAATCAGAACTCACCAAACAGTAGTTTTATATTATTATTTTTTTCTATTTAAATGTATATGCCGCCCCCTCCTGCCACAGGCATCTCGGGGTGGCTAACAACATTGAAATACATTACAAGAAAGCTACAATTTGGTCCAATAAGAAATGCCATCTAAACTACTTTATCTCCAGCTGGTTTCATCGAATCTCACAAGACCTGTCTTGGTCTCTTGAAAATACTGGGAGGTGATGCAAGAAATATTCTTAATGAGTCAATGGGGTGGCAAGATAGTACAGATCCAGGGCTTCAATATGGCACCAGGGTGCACTGTGCTAGTGAGAGGGCATCGGAGAGAAAGATGCTCAGTGGATGAGAAGAATAAGGGGCAGTATTCCGGTCCTAGAGGCTGCAATGCTGAATGGAAACAGGAGAAGAGGACTGGTTAGGGTATAAGAGTGCAGAAGAGCAGGATACAAACACATTAAGCTAGATTCTGCTGTCACTGTAAATCAGATGTAACTCTAGGGAAATCAGTGGCACTTTTCCTGATTTACACCAGAGCAGCTGAGCTCAGCATCTGGCTCTTCATGCTTCACACTAAATCCCAACCCAGGGGATTTAGGGCACAGGCATGCAAATGACTGATCACGGCACAGTCTATGCTTCCTAATGAGATGACCTTCCTGCCTTCTTAAGGGTGATTTAAATCCCCCAATGTATCTGCAGCGAGGGGAGGCAGCTGATGGGGAAGAAGCACAATGGAGGCTTCCAAAGTCACACATAGCAAAGTTAGCCTCAACCCACCCGTGTTCGGTTACACACTCTGAAAAGAAAGGGAAGGAGGAAAAGAGAAAACTCTTGTCTGCTGTTCGGAGTTGTTGCTGATAGGCTTGTAAATGAGCTCAGGGGCTCTCTGGGTAAAAGGGGATGCTTGGTAAATCCTATTTCACTTCACCACTGAGCTGAGAAAGTATTGGATAATGGGTTATGAGTTGTAGATCTGTTTGATTGCATTGTTGCAAAGTGGGAATTGTTTTGCAACATAGATTCTTAATCACTGAGGCATCTATGATTGAATGCGTTGAAAATTGGTTGAAATTGAAAGTTAACTATACTGCAGACGGCTTATTCTTGTGTATAATTGAAAATAAATTCTAATAACTCCTCTTGAAAAGAGCTGCCAGGAGGACATTTCAAATGCCACCTCCTCCCTAACCCCTCCAAAAATCACTTTCCGAGATACTTTTCTTCCGTGTGCTGTAGCGAGGGGAAATGAAGTCAGATCTGAACATGGGCAGCCGTGAATAGGAGTCGCAGAAAGTCCCTTTGTGAAATGGCATTCAGATCCAAGCAGATGGGATGTTTGTTGCAGCAGCCTAAATGCATGGGAAGGGAGGCAAAGATAGGACAAGCATCAGTGGCCTAGACAGGCTCATGTCGCAGTTATGGCGCCCCTAAGTGGGCAGATCTCCAGGGTGTGTTCCCATTTCAGACTGCGCCTGCCACCACGCCAGAGGGTCCCTAGCTGGGAACCCTATTGCAAGTCACCATGTGCCCATGCATTTGTGTGTGGTTGGGGGAGAGGGGGCAGCAGCCAGGACCCCACTGGGTGCCCATGACACTGCTTCCAGGGGTCCACTGGGAGCGGCTGCTGCCGCAGGAGTAACCACCAGGACATTTTCAGAGTGGGTGGGGTGTTTGTGGTTATGCTCTCTCCCCCCCCACCCACTCTGAAAATTTCCTAGCAGTGCCGCTCAGGGCCATTTGCAGTGCCCACCCCATCCCAGAACCCAGATAGCTACGCCCCAGATGAGCAGAGCTAAGGAGGCACCATATAGAACAGGGATGGGAAACCTTTTCCCTCCCAGGGGCCACGTTATAAGCTTTCACAAGTTCCAAGGGCCACACAGAAGTTGGGGTGGGGGTGCTTAATGGATGCGCTCAAGGAAAAAAGGGACCAAATCATGGATCTGTACCAAGGAACTGTCCCCATCCTTGTTTGCCTGACTTCATCTCTGCTCCCTCCCCTTGAGCTCAGTTTTTCAGTGATTGGACGCAAGAACTGGAACCAAGGGCCAGATCCAGTAAGTGGAGAGGGGCTTGTTGCGGGCCGCATTTGGCCCGCGGGCTGGAGGTTCCCCACCCCTGATATAGGAACTGAAGTCAAGTTCGCACCCCAGACTCCCTGGGTGGTGTTAGATTCTGATTTCTGAAGAGTTCAAGGGCCAGGTTTCCAATTGCTTCGCCCCCACAAATAGGCCGAGATTTCCAGAAGAGTTCAGGTAGCTCAGGAGCTCATGTACACACCTAAATATGAGCTAGGTTTTCAATTGTGCTATTTAGAACACGCCACTTATTTCAGTTTTTTTCCACAGACGAGGAAGACTCGGTCATACCTTGAAGTGAGGCATGATGCCAGCTACTCGTAGCTCATCAGCTTCTGCTTGGGAAACCCTTTATTATTATTAACAACTGGAGCTTGCCTATGGAGGCATGTTTAGGTCTGGTAAAACTACAGGCCCTTTGGGGTAATAGAATGTGCTCAGCCCTTTGATGTATGCAGGCAGATAGAATAGCAGATTGTGATAGGCTTCCTTTCTAGGGGAAAGACTCATCAAGCTTGCATTGCCTAAGGTTTAGTGGCCACCAGTAAATCAATGTCTTAACAGCTAGAGAAATTCAGTCAAGGTTGCCCTCTGAGTTAGTGACAAAGGCAGTAACAAAGCCCCAGAGCTTGGCCGAAACGTTGGATTGAGCTTCTGGCAATGAGTTCCAGGGACCAGTTTTGCAGTGTTCTATCTAAGTGAGTTTCTCTGGGCTCTTCAATTGAGAGAATAATTGTTACTCCAGCTGCTAAAACACTCATCCTTCTAAACATTCTCCTTCTAGAAGAGTGAGGTACAGGAGTGCAAATAGGATGAAAACTGAAGGACAGATTGGCCACTCTGCACAGTCCTGGGGTACATTTAGAGGTTATGGGAAGGGACAGAGGAAGTCACAGTTCAATACTGTATTTTGTTACCCAGGGGTGTAGCTATTATGGAGGAAGGAGGCTCAGCTGAGATTAGGCCCTGGACTCAGGGAGGGTGGGGGAGTTTTCAAAGGGATATCAGTGCTGCTAGAAAATTTTCAGAGTGGGTGGCGGCAGAGTCCTGGCTCCACCCCCTCCCCCATCCACTCTGAACATTTCCTAGCGGTGCATAAGCTGTTTGTGCGTCGCCAGTTTGTGGCAGGGTTCCTAGCTGGGGATACTCTAAAGTGGTGGCAGACTGAAATGAGGGCTCTCGCCTCCATAAGATAAGCCCCCCTCACCACTAGAGATCCTGCTGCTTTCCCCTTAGCATGGCCCATCAGTGGGACATGAATTCGGCTTACTGCAATGATGCTATGTCACTGTTGTTGCCCTCTGGGCTTTGTTGGCGTTTCAACAGCCCCAGACTAATATAGCAACTAGCAAGGGATTCTCCTCCTGCTGCCACAAGAACAATCAGTTCAGCTGCCCCTCCCTGTCTCCCCAAATGAAATTTGCCTTTGCAATTCTGAGTTCCTCCTCGTTCCAACAATGTGTCTGTCTTAGCTTGCGATTGATGTTCTTAACTTATGTCTATTGCTGACTGTGGAAGTTTGTTCCATGTTCCTTTCAAACATCCTTGGTCTAAAATTCATTTTGTCTGAACCAAAGCCAAATACTTATCATGAGACACCAGCAGTAATAGATAAGGCCAGTACCCAGGGTGCTAATGAATTATTGCTCTGTTTGCCTAGGAAAGCAGCTAGAGAGATGGGGGTCTTGTTTGCTGAATATTTCAATTCTTCTCTAGAGCATATGACACTGACTAATACAGAGATGATGAATCAAAGAATCCCATTTATTTGCTCAGAATCTAAAAGCAATGATAGCTACTGAAATGGAAGGGAGAGGGGGAACCTATAACAAAACAGTACACAATTAACTTGTGGAACTCCCTGCCACAGGATTTGAAGCAAATTTGTCCACCCAGGGGCCATGGTTATGCTGATCTACCATCCGCCAATTCTGCCAGATGCCAAAGAATTGTGTACAGTATTTGTAACAGTGTGCAGTTCCCAGGGAATAAGTCCCCACAGGATCAGACCCCAGACAGTCACTTTTTTTTAGCAAGTTAGCCAAGTAGTTTTTTTATTAACAGTCTCACACCAGTAACAGTAGCCTCACTAACATCAGGAATGCACACACACCCCACGCCTCCCAGCAACCGTGGCCCTATCTGTCCCCAGCTCTATCAGGCAGTGGGCACAGCCCTCTGGTAGACCATTCACAGTTCTCCAGGGCTTCTGCCAGACTCACCCTCCAGTCTCTTCAGTACCTTGGAGAGCACAGAGTGACTATGTTTCTCAAGTCCAGGGATCCAGGCTTCTCAACAGCAGGGCTTCAAGTGTTAGACAGCTCCCCTACTGACTGGTCCCTGGAGAT